>CAKNYM010043730.1:69556-98172 GCA_932195095.1 Andricus curvator | reverse complement strand
TTCATTCATGTTTTAGAACGAAGAATATCTCTTCCGTACAAGAAGGGAGGGGGGGAGGTCCCCGTCGAATGCCCCGTTGAAATTGGCCAAATTAATTGAAGCACATTTCGGTCAAAAGGCTAATTGTAACTGAGTATGTTATTTATTATTTGCTTTATAACAAACCTGGAATATTAATCTATATTATTCATTTATTTCTTTTTTATTAATTATGATTAATTTACATTTTTTTCAAATTCGTTGTTTTTTTGGTAGAACATTAATTTTCAAGGTTAGAAATTCATCTTTTTGATTGAAAATTTAACTATTTTGTGAAAATTCGTTGTTTTTGGTTGGAAATATAACTATTAGATTGGTCTTTTTTGGTTATAAAAATTATCTTCTTAGTTAAAAATTCATTTATTTAATTAAAAATTGAACTATTTCTTCAAAATTCGTTCTTTTTAAAAAACATTTTATAAGAATTCGGAAATCCTTTCAAGTTTCAAAATATTTTTAATAACTTCAACACTTTAAACATTTCTAAATATCATTTAAACGGGCCAATTTTTCTTAAAATTTTCAAAAATCTTTGAAAATTAAAAAAATTTCCTGAAGATACTCTGGATTTTTTCTCGGGATTTTCAAAAATCTTTTCAAATTTTCATATGAATCTTAAGAATATTCTTTCATTCTCTTGAAACCTTTCAAAATTCTTGAAAAGTTTCTAAATTTGTTGTTCGAAATCATCAAAAATCGTTTATCTTCTACTTTAAAACTAGAAGCAAGATATCATTTTTCTTAAAAGTTGTATCGCAAGATTTTGCATACAGTGTTGTCGAAAACCTGACTAGATACAAATTTTTTCTCAAGTTTCCTAAGAAAATGTGTACAATAATTTTTTCTCAAGTTTCCTAAGAAAATGTGTACAATAATTTTTTCTCAAGTTTCCTAAGAAAATGTGTACAATAATTTTTTCTCAAGTTTCCTAAGAAAATGTGTACAATAATTTTTTCATTTTCAAACAATAATTTGTGGAGAATTTTTAAAAAGATTTAAGAAGATTTCAAGATAATACAAATATTCTCTTAAGGTTCCTGGGAAATTGAAAATAATTTTTTATTTTGATAAATTTATTTTGAGCGAATATTCAAAAACATTTTAAGACGTTTCAGAAACTTTAAAAAAATGGTCAAGAAAAATCTGGAAGATTTCAAGGCAATTTTTATAAATTTGCACGATTAAAAATAAAAATTCTAGGAAAATTTGAATTCATTTGAAACATAGTTTTGAATCTTTAAAAAATAATTGGTATATTCAGAAGATTTTAGAAAAATTAAAAGAAAATGTAGATTTTTGAAGATTTTGAAATAAAATTTTTGAACCATTCGAAGAATTTTGGAAGGTTTCAAGAAAATACAAAATTTTCCTCAACATTACTGGGAAAGTTTTTAATGTTTTTTTTTATTTTGAAAAAATAATTTTTAAAGAAAATTGTAAAGAGGTTTTTAAAAACTTTTAAAAATTTCAAAAAATGAGACAACTGAAGAATCCTGAAAAAGAAAATTTAAAACCCGTCATTCCTTGACAGCATTGTAAGTCAACGTATGGATTTGTTTTGGAAGCGCGAGAGGAATCTTCGAGTCTTGTCACCTCTACTCCATAGAACCGACGAAGAGTTTCCGAGAAATGCAACTCACCAAAAAAATGGAATAAAAATAGAATAGCAACTCTTTAAAAGAGGCTTTCTTGGAAGCTTATTATTATTTTCCATTTAGAATAATTTTTAATACAAAATAGAAATTCCGAATAACTGTTTATTTGTTAAAAGTTTTTGAGCAGTTAAATTCCAAAAAGTATATTTCGAGATTTGATAACAAGAAATGACGTTTTATCAGTTGGGTTTTAAAGTTACATAAATATAATTTGTCTGAAATTCTGGAGAAAATTCTAAAAGATTTTTGAAGATTTCACATGCGTCGAAGAAAAATCTGGAAAATTTTGAAGTAATTTTTTTTTGTAATTTTACAGGATTTACAAAATATTAGGAAAAATTAGAGTCAGTTTAAAAGATATTTAAGACTTTACGAAGTTTTGCAGAAATTTTAGAATATTTTATAAATTTTCGGAATACTATTTAAGTTTTAAAATATTTAATCTCTTAGAAACTCGAATGTTTGTTAAAATTTTGAAAATTCTAAAAAATTAAAAAAAGTGCCTTAAAACCGTCTTAAGAAAATTTTCGTGTTCTTTCAAAATTCTTAAGAAGCTTCTAAATTTTTTTTGAAACTACTAAAAAAAGTATGCTTGGTTTAAAGTGTTTGAAATTTTTCAATTTAAATTATTTTAACATCTTTCTAAAACTTTAAAACCTTTGAAACATCTTTTGAAATAATTCAGTTTTCCTACAAAATGTTTTGATTGTCTTAAAATCTTTTAAATTCTGTTCTAAATAAATCATTCTAAAATCTAAATCATTTGAAACTTTCCCAAAAATCTTATTATCGGTACCGTTAACTATTTTTTACGGGTACCGACAGTTTACAAATTTCGTAAATCAAGATATTGTAAGTTTTTGTCAATTATCTTATTTTTCTTATCTCTTTAAAAGTGTGAAAAAGTTTACAAATTATATACTGTGGCAGCAAATTGTTAATAAAAGCATTATTTCCTAATATTTAGTTATAACTTAAACAGGCTTTTTTGAGCGACTGACTTTTTTGAGTAAAACTAACAAAAAATTTAGCTGCAAGAATAAAAATCGTACACATTTGGACAAGCGCAAAAATAGGATTCATTTTGGAAAGAAAGCCCGCTTTGAAAAGTCAAGAAATAAAAATTAATTGTTCTTTATTAGGAGATATACAAACATGTCCTCTTTTTTTCATATCTTGCTCGATCTAAAAGGTCGATCTAAAAGGAATCTATAATTCAAACCAAGTTTCCGCGAATTGAACGTTGAAACGTAAGAAAGTGAAAAGGTGCTAAATTACAAGTAAAGAATTAAACGGGAATTTAACTTTAATTTGAATTTGTTTTTAATTGTATAAAAACGATAATTTGGAAATGTCTTGGCCGCGGTTCACGCGTATATTAACTCTAATAAATTCGACAAATTCAAAGTTACACAAAATCTATTTCTAGTTTGAAAAGAGCGTACGTCAATTTAGTTTGGCGATCGGAAAGTATCTGATCTCTCCAGAGGGAAGAAGTGATTACTCCAGGCCTCCGAGGAAGATTTCTGAGAGTTGAGGAACGCCCTGGCCCAATTGTAGCCAATCAGGCCCAACTCTTAGAAATTTCCCCACCCCTGGAAAAGTCGTGGAAAGCGCCGAGAGCACCGATACTGACACCGTGGGAGGCTGGTTCCGCCACTCTGTTTTTTATGCGACCCTTTCCGCACTTGAGATTCTCCAGGACCCGGGACTTTACGCTCGAAAATGTATGACCTTTTTGATGAAACCCAACAGTCCCAAGCATCCGCGAGAATCGGCACTGTGCCACACATGCTGACCAGACCGGGACACTCGAGCTCTCCGTACAATAGCCCTTTTTTTAGGTTTCCTTACTATTTTCTAAAACTAAAATTCTTCTTAGAAAATCTATTTTGAAATTACATACGTATATACAGTCAAGATGTCCCTAAATCGTGAGAACCCTTAAAAACTAAACTTCAAATTCCAAGGCATTCCTTTCTTTATAGCTAGTTTGAAAACAAGATGTGCTTAAGGCCTTAAGTTGTAATTCTCAAATTTCTAAAAGTATATGCATCCTTATGAGATAATTTAAGTCATGCGTGTCCCTCTGCATCCTGTCCTACGTGCATTCTGAGCTTCCATAAATCATGCAATATTTTTAAATCTTATATTTCTAGGCTTAGTTATTTTATATTTTCATTAATAACTACAAATATACATTTTATGTATATCATAGTGCAAAGAGTATATAATGCAGTATTTCTACCTTATCTGACCGATAAAGCAGATTCGCGCCAAACCGCGATCGTCACAGCATGTTTCTTTCATACTTATTCCGCATTCTAAACTAGAGTTGAAAACAAAACCTGAAACAAACAACATTCTTTTCCAATTACGTGCACATCATAAAATCAAATAGAAATTCAACTTTAGAAATGTCTTCAACTACCGAGTCAGTTCGTTTTCTTAAAATACCAAGTCTCTCTCTCAAATGTATTCAATTATTTATTAATCCAAATTATATATTAATCAACTAATAATTCCATTAGTAAATCTACTTCTAATCAAAATGGATTTGAACGATGTTCGAATATCTCATGACATTTCGCATGTCCGGGAGGTGCTGCCTCTAGTGGACAGTAAGGGCATTAATCAACAATCACAGATTGTTACACTTCCCCCTTTAAGAAAAAGTCGCGCCATAGCGCGCCTATTACTAAACTATCTTTGTGATTGCGTAAAATATTTCTTGTTTTCAAAATAACAAACATTTGTATTACCATTGCTACAACGAACCTAAATTAAGTTTGCAATTCGCGGGATCTGTCCAAGCACTGTACAATTTCGTATGTGAACGTTCCGCCCAGACAATGAACGACGAGTGCTCTGGCACGCGATTTGTAGATATTTCAAGTGAAAAGGTGGTCGCCAATTGTATGCAGGTAGGGAATTTTTAAGTTCCTCTTTAATCAAGACCAACCAATTTTCACCTTAATTTTCCTTTATTTAAATTTTTCCATACAAGTATTTTATTATTTTTGAATTAATTAAATAATAATATTGATATCAATAATAAATATAATAAAAGGAATCAACATATCTGCAAGGAAATATTTAGAAAATTAGTTCAACACACGTAATATTTTATGGAAAATCTTATTTTATAATGAGTACACATAAAAAGAGTAAATTTTGCAAGGGTTATTTTCCTTATTTAGCCCTTTCTAAAAAAAAGTAAGGCAAATGTTTACTGTCATATTTTAATCAAGTAGATATGTTTGTTTTTTTAGTTTTAAAAGGACTCTAAGACAGGTCAAGTCACCTGAGTCCTGTGATGACCTCATATCTATCAAACAATTTCCTCCTTCAACATCCCTCCAAGATACTGAGGCATTAAAGCAACAGTCTAATGATTCAATAAAAATCTAGCTTTTATTATTTTTACTTAATTACTTTCTATTGTAATTGAAATATTTGAAATAATTAATTTAATTTTGTGCTGTTATTTTGAAAATATAGTTTTTCGAAAATAATTTGTTTGTTTTTGCTAATCATTAATTAGGCATATATTGAATGTAATAAAAGATAATTCTATTCAAACAAAGACCTTCCATAGATTTAGCAAAATTTATCAATATAGGGGTCACGTGATCAAAATTGCTTTTCAAAATTTATTTCCTTCCTTTGTTTTCTTATTATTACAGAAAAACTATCCAAAACTATAATACCAACATACCTGATGCATTAAATCCAAAAATTCCGTTTTTTTTTGTTTTCTTTATACCACCCATTGGTTGTATGTGTACTCATTTTTCTTTCTGAAATCATTTACTTTCAATATAACAGCCAATTTTATTAGACACTCTTTTTTTGTAAATTGGATAAAATAAATTTTTGATAGCCACGAGGCTCACTTTATAGATTTGATTTGAAATACTGTGTGTTCAAAATATAGACCGTCTAACACTGGTTTATGGGGTGAGCGGGCCCGCACATTTTCGAAAAATTTCGTACACATAAATTTCTGCCCCTTTAAATTTATCTTGTAATTGAAATATGAAATTAATTACTAGAATCGAGATTAATATCTCATTATTATCCTTTTTTAATTATAATGATGTCAAAATTTGCTTTTATTTAGATTATTAATCAGCTGTTCTATTTGAATCTTGAATCCTTATCTAATATAAATCAAAAGAAAGAGCACGTGGTACACGAGAGAACCTGCTGGCAGGTATTTGTTCTCTTTCGCTCCCTCACCATAATTCACTCTGTCTCTTTTTACCAGAGGTTTGGTTCGCCGGTACGCGCTTCTCTTTTCTTCCCAAACGCTTGGTCGTTCTGTCTCTATATCTACACCGATTGGTTCGCCGTTACGCGCTCTCTTTCTTTCCCTAGCGCTTTGTCATTCTATCTCTTCTCGTATTTCTCTCTATGTTTCTCTCTCGGCTTCCTCCTTCCTTCTCTACCCTGCGCGGGACTCCAAATTGAGTGCACTTGCACTCTCTCGAGTAAGCGGTTTTCCATTTAAGTCCTTGACATCTCTGATTTCCCCTCAAATTTTAAAGTCGTAAAATTGACCTTTTCTTAGAAAATTAATGCACCATCTCTATAATAGATTTTTAATTTTAAATCTTTTCTTTATTTTAAAAGGAAATTTCTTTCCTTACTAAATTTTTATTTATTCATTTTTTTTTTAATTTTAAATACAGATTTCTGATGAACGGCTAAAATATTCTATGGTATTTTAAAATATAACGTTTATAAGTTTAATTTTATAATTAAGTATGCATTTCTTATTTTAATTTTGTATTCCTCAGCTTTTTGAATTCCATGTCCTTATTCTTGAAAATTTTCACATGTATTTTATAGTAATAATAATAATAATAGGTAAAATAATAATAACCCTGCCAAAGGTGTTCTCGCGTTGTCGTCGCGGTAGGGCTTGAGCTTTCCTCTCATGAATTTAACGGCTATGTTGGCCGTAGCATTGCTACTGACAGGGTTTCCCATGCCAGACAGGCAGAGAACGAAGAGGAAAGTGACTAAGAGGAACACCAAAACCCATAAATAATAATGGAGAGTATTTAAAAATTTTAAAACGCTTGTCGCTGTCCGAGGATCGTCGGGCGCCCCTGGAGCCACCGCTGGGGGCCACAGCATGCGGGACGGTGGTGATGGTGAGGTGCGAGATGGTCAGGCAGATCTCACTAATCAAACAGCTCGCCAGCAAGAACATCTGCGAAATACGGTAAGCAGTGAAACATCAACTGTGTCTGCTGAGGATGCTTTGGCTATCGTTAGCCATTTTCAGGCAACCACTTCGACAGAAATACCGTGGGAGAGCATCAAGTGGGATACCACAATGAATGAGGAATTGATGCGTCTCTATTATGGAAGTGCGAAGTTTGAAACCTCACGCAAAAAGGACAAAATTTTAGAACGAAATTTGCCGCAAAGTATCCTCAAGTAGAGAAAGTAGCACTAAGAGATCTTATCGCTAAGGTGAAGGACATCAGGACCAATCTACTCATCTCAGAAGATCGAGCAATGGAGATTAAACAGGAGGTTGATTTGGTGTGGAAAAACAACGGCAATGAACAGCAGTTAGAGGAAGCCGCGTTACACGAACAAGCAGTGGCAATTGATGTCCTTCCTCAACCTGGTGATGATCCAGCACCACCACGTCCTCCAGAGGTAGATGACGTAATACAAACAGAGCCAGAAGTAGAGGTTCAACAACCAAGAAGGCGATTAAAATGGGCATACCATATGAACAGAGATGTAATGCGCTTTTATTGTTTGACAAAGAAAAGTTGGCAAAGTTTAAGGAGAGAACATCATCGACTCTTCATACTTAAGTACCCAGAACTAGCCACAAGAATAAATGAGCAGAATCTAGCAGATCAAAGACGCTCAATATCTGTAAACAGATTGCTTTCGGCTGTTGAAATAGCTGCCATCGAAATGGAAGTGGAACAGCAGCTTCCTATTGATGAAATTCCCTTGGAAGATGTGGACAACGAAGACTTGATTGTAGCTGAAGGCATAGGTGCTATGGATAATGAAGATGAAGCACCGGAACCACTAGAACCACATCCGGACATTAATAACGATTATCTGAACAGCGAAGTCCCAGAAAAACTACGGCACACCTGAACAGCAAGGTTTTACCTATGCATTTGAACGCAACACAAAGTGCGTTAGAGGTGCAAACTCTTGTATACTGTGCAGCTGTGGCAGCCGTTAGAACGTTGGGCCGCAGAACTAGGCCTGCAAATGCAGTCTTGGCCCCAGGAAGGGAGCGAGATCCACCATGGAAGAACAGTTTGGATATGGATGTCAGCAAAGCAAGGTGCAAATTGGGTCGACTGACTCAATATAAGAAAGGAAATCGAACCAGAAAGCTGATACACCATGTTGCTAAAATCATCCACCCTCGGTGCATCGAGACATTGACACCAGCAATATTGGATGAGATTATAGACTCCCAACGACAGAGACTTGATGTTCTTAATGATCGACTGCGTCGGTAGAAGAAGAGTAGTGCAAGGAGGCAACAAAATCGAACCTTTGAGGCAGATGAAAGAAGGTTCTATCGTGAACTGAGTGTAAAGCAAAATAACCAGCAAGACACCGAAGTCCCTCAATTGGAAGACATGACTAACTACTGGTCGGATGTTTGGGGAAACCCCAACAGAAGCAATTTGGACACTGCGTGTTTCCAACTAGAGAAAGAAAGAGCAAGCAATCACTCTGAAATGGAGCTGACTAACATCACAGCTTGTGATGTTTCAGCGGTTTTGAAAAAAAGCAAGTAACTGGAAAGCTTCAGGCCCGGAAATGGTGCACAATTTCTGGTACAAGTACCTGACTAGTATGCATCCTGCGTTGGCAAGGTGTTTTCAGAAGATCATCGAACACCCAGATCTGATGCCAGGCTTTATGCTCCAGGGTACTACGTATATGTTGCCTAAAAAGCAAATGCTCAAAATCCATCTGAATTTCATCCGATAGCCTGTCTTCCAACAATGTATAAATGTCTTACAGCTATCATAGCAGATAAGGTATACTCTCACTGCGACAAGAATGACATCCTTACAGAAGAACAAAAGGGATGTTGTAAAAAATCGCGAGGCAGTAAAGATCTAGTCACCATAGACATCAACAACTTGTCCTAAACCTAGGACTCTTAACAGAATGGACGCCTTTCTATAGATTCATTCCAATGCCCATTTTAGAAAACGAAGATTACATCTTATATTGGGATTTTACTATCCAGACGGATCATTACATCCGAGCTAATCGACCCGACATCGTGATGCGAGAAAAAAAAGGTGGAAGAGTTTACACCATCGACATTGCTTGTCCACTTAACCCAAATTTGCAGGCAACCTATGCAACCAAGATTAATAAGTATAGCGAGCTGAGGCATGAAGTAAAGACAATATGGAGGAATGTGAAACGTGCATCTATTCATCCTATTGTGATTTCAGCTACAGGCAATGTCCACACAAGGTGCACTGAACATCTTGAACATTTAGAAGTCAGTAGGGTACTGGTAGCAGCTCAGAAGGCTGTTTTATTGAATACCTGTCGCATTGTGAGAAATTTTCTAGACCATCAGGAAGCAAGTGACTAAAAACCTGTGGAGTGGCAGATGGTAGCTCTAACAAAGCATCCAGAGGCTACTGTTGTCGCATCCAACGCTCACGGCCGCTGTATGGATAACAGCGGTAAAAGACGAACTCCACACTACACTATGTTCCTAATTTCATACCTACAACATCATCGCAGAAGATTTCAGACATCGTATTGTATTAACTTATAACATCCTCATCTCATCAGTCTCATCAGTCCGTGGCTATGATGAAAAACCGGGTTCCCCCGAGAAGAAGATTGAAAATAAATTGGCCTGACGCATGCTCGTAAACATCAAAGAAACATGCACATGGCATCCCTGGCGGACCGAATTCAATAATTCAAACAAAAAAAATGGAAAATTTAGAAAAATGAAAATTTTTTATAACAAAATGAGGATTACTTAAGGAATTAGATCACTAGTCAAAATAGGAAAATTTATGAAAAACAAAAGAAAAAACAGAGATAATAGGTTAAATCTAAAATAAGAATATTCAAAACTATTAAATATAGTTTACTTAGGAACTAGTAAGTAGAAATTAGAGGAAAAAGGGATAAAAACAAATACCTGCAATAAAAAAATTAAATAAAATAAATAAATAAAGGGAAGCATCGAAAATTATAATAACAAAATTTGGTTGTTCATTTCAACCAGGTGTAAAGAAAATTTAATTAGAAAAGTATGAAATGTGAGATATTACGTTATAAAAATACATTTAATTATAGAAATAATTCAAAAAAGAAATTCTGAAAAAATTTAAATAAATACAAAAATATTATTAGCATGTTCTAGGTTTTATATTATTAAATGAATTTAAAGTTTTAAATGGGTTTCATTGATTGATTAATTTGATTTAATTGGATTGATTAATTTAATCGATTTGATTCAATTTACTTCTTTTGATTTAATTTGGTTTAATTGATTTAGTTCATTATTAAATTGATTTGCTTTAATTTGGTTAATTAACGGCAATTAATTGATGTTAAATGATGCTAATTAATTAAATTTTTTTTATACTTGATCTCAGGTAAACCCGGTTTTTCATCATAGCCACGGACTAACTCAAGTGACTGATGAGATGAGGATATTATAAGTTTATTTAATACGATGTCTGAAATCTTCTGCGATGATGTTGTAGGTACAAAATCAGGAGCATAGTATAGTTTTGAGTTCGTATTTTACCGCTCTTATCCATACACAGCGGTTGCGAGCGTTGGATGTGGCAGCAGTCGCCTCTGGATGCTTTCTTGGAGCTAACATCATTTGCTAAAATGAAATTGTGAAGGTGCATTTCTAATGGTTATAGGTAGTTTGTTCCAAAGGCGAGTACCACGAATAACAAAGGACCTTTGCACTTTACACGAGCGGTGTGGCTGAATTTTTAATACTGTTTTCCTTTCACGGAGTTTGGAATGTGTTGGTTGATCTTTGTCAATGAAATGGAAGAGGTTGGGAAGATAGTGCGGAGCTTCATTACTGAATAGGCTATAAAGTAAATTACCCATAAAAAATTGTCATCTTTTGGCGACGTTAAGGAGTCCTGCTCTTTCTCTATACTGAGTAATATGTTCACTTTTGGGGGTGTTGTAGATGAACCTAATGCAAGCATTAGGCGTACGCTCAAGCTTGGTATTCAGCTCGTCAGTAATATCGTCATATACCACACAGCCGTAGTCAAAGAAAGGAAGGATCAGGCTTTTAACTAGGAGGATACGCGTTGATGTAGGAAGTGATTCTTTATTCCTGTTGAGCTGTTGGAGGACTTTAAAGGTTTTCCGTGAGATATCCGCAACGTCTTCATTCCACGTAAGAGAGCGATTAAGAATATAGCCCAAATCTTTCACAGAATCCACAAAGGGGATGAGACGCCCATCGATCAAGAGAGGAGGCAAGGTTGCAATTGTTGCAAGTGAAGGAGAGGAAGAAGGTCCTATGATTATAGCCTTAGTTTTAGCAGGGTTAAGAGTGAGACCGTTTGTCAAGGCCCACTGCACCACCAAATCAATATCCTCCTGTACCCTTTGAAGTAAGCTCTTAAGAGTGGCAATAGGCCCGGAGAGGTAAAACTTGAAATCATCAGCATATTTGTGATAGTTGCAGTGTCGAAGTTCACTACCAAGTTCAGATTTATAAATATTAAATAGAGTAGGTGCAAGCGTGAAACCTTGAGGGACACCACTCTTAACCTCCCCACACTCAGAACGCTCGCCATTGCTGATTTGTACTCTTTCAGAACGATTACTAAGATAAGATTCCAACCATTTCACAGCCATATTTGAGAGGTGAAGTGATTTGAGCCTAGACAATAGTAAATTATGGTTAACTGTATCAAACGCCTTAGAAAAGTCAAAAAGGACAACAACCATTATTTCCCTTCTATCAATTGCCAGTTTAAGATCAGAAGTTGCTTTAAGTGTAGCTATAAGAGTACTATGCCTGGCAAGAAACCCAGATTGCATTGGGTCCATTGAATTGTTAGTTTCAATATGTGGTATAAGTTGCTGATGGACAATGCGTTCGAAAGGTTTAGACAAGGCACAGAGGATGGATATCGGGCGGAAATCTTTGGGAGGGGTAGGGTTAGAAATTTTAGGAACAGGGCGAATGATCACCTCTTTCCAAGTATCAGGAAATATTCCCACCCGTAGAGATACATATGTAGATATATAGATAGATATGCAAGATAATAGGACAAATGACTGGTAAAGCTAAGCGAATAATTTCAATTGAAATACCATCAGAACCTTGAGCATTTGATTTAACCTCTAAGAGATTTTTAATTAGGGTTTCTTGCGATATGTCAGAAAAGAATAATTTAGTATCATCAAAGGTAGAGGGAACTGCGAAAGAGGAAGGAGTGCTGTTTGCAAGGAGTGTGGGGTTTGTAGTGAAGGCTGTTAAAAGATCTGCGGATGAAAAATTGTTATCAGGAGCCAAGTGTTTTGGAGGAATAAGTCCAAGTCGTCTTAAGAGAAACCAGATGTTTTCATTTTTATTCCTGTTTTCAATAGAATTGTAATTATATTGATTGTATGAATCCCTGATTTTGGTTTGGACTAAGTTTCTCAGTTTACGAAATTCGGCTTGAATAATACTATTTTTTGTTCTTTTAGCCAATCTACGTTTTTTCTCCCTTTCTTTCATCAAGTCTTTGATATAAGATGTAATCCAAGGAATGGACTTCTTTTTTGCTTTAAGGGTAGGAAGAGGCGCAAATTTGTCAAAAGCTAAAGATAAAAATTTTGTTAGACAAATAGCCTTTCTATTTATATATTTTTCAATAAAAATTCTTTTCCAATCATAAGTGGAGAGGTGCTCGAGAAATTCGGCTTCATTTATATTTTTGAGATTGCGTATAGACAGAGGAGATATACTAGAGGAAGGATCAAAGGAGAACTGGTATTGCATGCTGATAAGGTCGTGGTTTGAGAGGAATGAGATTGAGTGTTGAGTAGAAGAAAATACCAGAAAATACCTTGTCTAGATCATCAACAATCATCATGTCAATCCATGTACTATAATGATCGGTGTGGTGCGTGGTATTATGTGGAACTATAGATAATCCGGCGGAGAACACTACTGATTTTAAATGGTTAGTTAAATTGTTAGTGGCATTAAGATTTGTGTTTAAGTCACCAGTAAGTGCAATGTTATTATAATTTGGTATGAGGTCAAAAATATCAGTTTCAAGTTCCCTACAGTAGGAGGCATTAGGAGGTTTGTAAATCACACCCACCAACGTGCTGTCATGAGACGAAGATACCTTGATAAAAAGGTATTCAGCAATAGGGTAATTGGCAGGAGGACTCATTCCAACCTGTACACCCCTTAAGCTGTCATGAATGTAGAGACAGACTGCACCCCCTCTTCTCTCATCTCTATCTCTGCGGAAAAGTGTGTAATGATCAAGTGTTATGAGGCTACATGGAATGTTAGGCGTAAGCCAGGTCTCAGAGACGGCTATGATATGGTAGAAACAGGACATAAAATGATGTTTGAATTTGTGGAAATGGGCAGGTAAAGACTGACCGTTAACATGACAAATATTTAAGGTTTCCATTTTGACAGTGATAAAAAACGTTCAAGTACAGTTAAATATAGAAGGATCTGAAATACGTTAACCAACAAAATCCAGTTCACACGATTACAGATGAAAACAGGGAATAAGGCACATATAAAGGTAAAAATTATAAAAGCAATAAGCATTATATAGTTAACATGCCAATTATTTAAGATATCCATTGAAAATGTAAAATGGTTAGTTTTAAGTTACAAGTTACCTGAAAGAATGGTAGCACATAGGAAAAGATAGTAGTAATAGAAATAACATGATCAATAACCAACAGAGCCCAAATTAAGTAATTACAAATAGGGTCAAGCAGAGTCAAATAGTTGTTGAAGCGACAGTGTAGATATAAATCTAAAAGAATCTTCAGTGGTACTGAAGCACGAAAATTTAAGTAGACCGTGGAAGTCTCTCCGAAATAGAGCGAGAAACAATCTTAGCATTTTTTATAGAATCTCGTGCAGTCGATACAATAATAGATCTTTCAGATAAAAAATGAAACACAATATAGTCAGGATAACTTTGATTTAACAGATGTTTTTGTAGAACATAATAAATTCCATTAGAACAGTTAGAATAACTGAGAAACCTTTGTGTTATTAAATTCAAGTTTTTAATTGAAAAAATTATTGAGTATGGTAGATGAGTTGGAAATCGGTCTAATTGACAAGTTATGTTATATTTACCGACATATATACTTAGGATGATACTAGGAAGCAGTAGTTGCTATTTCAGTCCCTCGACGGTCTGCAAATTAGCCAGGTAAATTCGTGGAGATCCATCCTCTCTGCGACAAAAAATTTTTCCGCCCGCAATCCAAAGATATTTGGTTAATTTTTCTCTTCTGAGACCCAGGGCAATGGCGTAGATTTTCCGGTTGAAAGGTGACAGGGCCTCACGTAGATAAACAGGGTGTCTATGTTTGCTCGGCCACCCGAGGTTTTCAGTAGAGAAGTCTCTAAAGACCTTATGTCTCTCAACGAATTTATTTCGCAGTTGTTGATTGCCGAGTTTCGCGACAATGATGGGCGGGTTGGAGGATTTTGTGAGCGCAGGTGCCTTTATAATTTGGTACATTTTGAAAGCATCTTCCCTCGTAAAGGGAACGTCAAGAGCCTTAGCTATCGAGTCGATGTTCGTAAAAAGGTCTTCATTGGGTTTCATAGGGAAATTATGAATTTCCAAAGTCGTTTGAAGGGTCGCCTGCTCGCTCACGTTAAGTGCATGCTCAAGAGTAGCCACTTTTAATTTTAAATAATTGGCATCCTTTTTAATTTTGGATATATCTTCCTTTTCAATTTCTGAGCCAGCTTCGAGCACAGAAATTCGATTTGAGTTATCAGCAATTTCAGCTTTGATAGTTTGAATGGAGGTTAGAATATTATCATTGAACGCTTGCTGCTTATTTTCAAATTCAGTGATCCTGGAAAGAATCTCCTGCGACTGCGCAAGCGCATCCTTTTGTCCTTCCAAGACAGCATTTCTAATCATAGCAGCAATGTCAGGCTGGTTGGAGGTAGCCGTTGCTGCCGAGGGGGCAAGAGCGTGAGGGGAAGACGTACCGTCTGCGTTGCGAATATTAGTTGCAGGTTTCCCAGACGAACTACCATCGGCTGCCGTAGAGACGTCGCTGATGCTTTGCCCTTTGCATTTTATGCAGAAGAAATCTGCCTGACCTTGCCTGAGTTTATCAAAGTTTTTTTTAGAAATATTAAAATTCGCACAGGCCAGATGGGTCAAAATACCACACTTTAAACAAACAAGCACCTCAGGTCCTCCTCTGAAATCACTTCCTTGCACTCTGGACACGCACCCATTGCTCTAATCATTCAATGAAAGTTATTGGTAAATCCAAAAACAACAAGAAACCAGTAGTTTAGAAAAAAAATCAACTTGCTCAGACGCACGAGAAACACACAAAGTCACTACTTGCAAATTTTTATTTGAAAAAAGAGCAAGAAGAACACTAGAAAATACAATACTCCGGAGAGCAGCAAATCGAGACGTCTGCTCCGACCGAATTACGGAGTAATTGCAATAGTTTTTCTTGCAACGTTAAAAACTTTAAAACGCTGTAGCGTATCCGTTTCGTTCATTCGGTCCGCTAGGGATACATTGGCTACAAGCAAGCGTTTTCTTCCGTACCACGTGACTATTTGCTTGAAGTCTTAGAAGTATACAAAATTTGCCCACGCATCATTGATTTCCTAAGTCGTGCTATGATGTATATTCCATGGAGACTCCTTCAGTGCATTATGGTTCTCTTTAGCGTTGAACCCACTGAGCAAAACACTAAATAGCATGTCACACGGGTTCCGAGTACATGATAACGAGGATGGTCATCAAGTGGCCCATCTTCTATACATGGATGACCTGAAGCTATACGTTAGTTCGGAACAGAAACTGCAGCAAGTGATCGATGTCACAAAGCAGTTTTCCAATGATATCCACATGGAGTTCGGACTAGATAAATGCAGAACAGTGCATTTAACCAGAGGAAAATTAGGGACCGCAGAGCTAGAGAACGATTTCGAGAATGACATCGAGGCAATGGCTGAGGGCGAGTCATATAAATACCTGGGTATTCTCGAAACCAAGGGTATTCAGTATACGACAGTTAAGAAAAGCCTAACGACTGCCTTCACTACAAGACTCAGATTGGTTCTGAAAAGTTCTCTTGAATCGACAAACCAGATCAGGGCAATCAACACTTATGCCATCCCTGTCCTCACGTACTCCTTTGGGCTCAGAAAATGGTCGAACACCGACCTCGAACGATTAAACAGAATCATCCGCGTAATAATGACGAAACACCGAATGCACCACAGTAATTCGGCGATTGAAAGGGTAGTTCTACCACGACATAGAGGGAGTAGGGGCAATGTAGATGTCAGGAAACTGTTTGAGTCACAAGTTATACAGTTCCGAGACTATTTTAACAGCGAGCAAGATGTTACGCTTTACAAGACGATCTGTAAAGCGGATCTTGATTACACGCCCTTGAATTTGTCCTCAGAGGAGGCCTTGAATATCAGGGCAGAAACCATATAGGAATTAGAAACACAATGGAGACTGAGAAGCCATACACGGCGAACACCCCAAAACGTTAGATCAATATGAAGTGCATAGTGAGGCATCGAATATTTGGCTGAGAAAGGGCGTCCTGTATTCAGAAACGGAAGGATTCGTCATTGCGATTCAGGACCGGATTGTCAGTACCAGAAATTATCGCAAACACGTGTTACATCAAAACGTGGTTGACCGGTGCCGATTATGTGGAGATACCAAGGAATCCATCGAGCACATTATTGATGGTTGTCGCGTAATGGCTCAAAGAGAATATACGCACAGACATAATGATGTGGCGGGCATTATGCATCAACAACTTGCCCTAAACCTAGGACTCTTAACAGAATGGATGCCTTTCTATAGATACATATCAATGCCCGTTTTAGAAAATGAAGATTACATCTTATATTGGGATGTTACTATCCCGATGGATCATTACATCCGAGCCAATCGGCCCGAGATCGTGATGCAAGAAAAAAAGGTGGAACATTCTACGTCATCGACATTGTTTGCCCACTTAACCGAAATTTGCTGGAAACCTATACAGCCAAGATGCGTAAGTATAGCGAGCTAAGGCATGAAGTAAACCTGTGGAGTGGCGGATGGTAGCTCTAAGAAAGAATCCAGAGGCGACTGTTGTCGCTTCCAACGCTCGCGGCCGCTGTGTATGGATAACAGCGGTAGAATACGAACTCCAAACTACACTATGCTCCTAATTTTGTGCGTACAACATCATCGCAGAAGATTTCAGACATCGTATTAAATCAACTTATAACATCCTCATCTCATCAGTCACTTGAGTTAGTCCGTGGCTATGATGAAATACCAGGTTCACCCGAGATCAAGTATAAAAAAAATTAATTAATTAGCATCAGTTAACATCAATTAATTACCGTTAATTAACCAAATGAAAGCAAAACGATTTAATAATGAACTAAATCAATTAAACCAAATTAAATCAAAACAAGTCAATTGAATCAAATCATCTAAATTAATCAATCCAATTAAATCAAATTAATCAATCAATGAAACCCATTTAGAACTTTAAATTCATTTAATAATATAAAACCTAGAATACGCCAATAATTTTTGTTTATTTATTTAAATTTTTCAGAATTTTCTTACTAAATTTTTTTTTAAATTATTGCTATAATTAAATGTATTTTTATACCGTAATATCTTACATTTTATACTTTCCCAATAGAATTTTCTTCGCACCTGGTTGAAATGAACAACAAAATTTTGTTATTATAATTTTCGATGCATCCCTTTATTTATTTTTTTTATTTAATTTTTTTATTTGAGGTATTTGTTTTTATCCGTTTTTCCTCTAATTTCTCCTTACTAGTTCCTAATTAAACTATATTTAATAGTTTTGAATATTATTATTTTAGATTTAACTTATTATCTCTTTTTTTCTTTTGTTTTTCATAAATTTTCCTCTTTTGACTAGTGATCTAATTTCTTAAGTAATCCTTATTTTGTTGTAAAAAATTTTGATTTTTCTAAATTTTCCATTTTTTTTTGTTTGAATTATTGAATTTCGTAATTCTTTATTCGTAAATTTTCATTTCTTTTAATTCTGAAAGAATTTAAATATAGTAAACATACACACACATATACATACGTACCCTTTTTATTTTATTCTATTTTTGATGTTAATTCGATTATTCTTAAAATATTGGATCAAGATTTTCTGAAAATTTTCGAAATTATATACTTAATCTTCTAAAATAATTATTAAAATGCTGTATATGGAGGGTCTTATTTACTATTATCCTGCCCCCCTCAAAAATCTCTACTCCGGAGAGATCAAATTTAATTTCTAGTTTCTCATTATTATCGATATTTTTCAGGGATCGTATCGCAAAAACGGATGTTTTATGCGGGTCATATGGACTACTATGAATGTGGTCCCATCTCCTTTACGGATTTCGGCATTATAGTCGCTTACTAATCGGGTTATTTTGTATGGACCTTCATAATGGTCACCTAACTTATTATTTCTTTTTTCAATTATTAAATAAACATACTGTCCTTCCTTAAAATTCATCTCATTGACCTTTCTATCATAATATTTTTTACATCTTCGTTTTGCAGCTTCAAGTCGAAAATGAACCATGGATTCTGTGGTGACAAACTTATTGAGGATGTTGGTCTGCCAATTGGACGTAGGTAATGTGAATCTGAAAAAATTCGGAAGGTAAAATTACTTTTCGACCAAATACTACTTCATGGAGAGTTACGCCGGTGGATTCGTGGATCGACGTGTTAAAAGAGAACATGACATACGATAACCATAAATCCCAGTCCGATTTCCCACAATAATGACGAAGGTATTCCACGAAGATGTGGTGGCTTCGTTCAAGAGATCATAGAGATTGTGGATGGCAAGCAGAGGATTTATATTGAGTAATTTTAAAAAGCTCCGCAAAACCTGCCATACTTTCCCTCATAAATTGTGGTCCTTGGTCCGTCTGAATTGATTCAGGGCATCCGAATCGGCATATAAAATGCTCAGCAAAAGCAACTGCAATTGTGGGAGCATTTATATTTGCCAACGGAATAGCCCCTGAATATTTTGATAAACAGTCTTGCCAAGTTAACATATATTCGTTTTTTGAATCGGACTTGGGCAATGGACCAACCAAGACCATTTCAAACATATCAAAAACTTTGGAAGGTGTATCCGTAATACACATAGGCAATTTCTTTTTAACCCTGACTAACTTTTTCTTCTGGCAAGAATCGCAAGTTTTGACGTAATTCTGAACGTCTTCTTTTAACCCTTTCCAATAAAACTGTTCTTTAACGGGCTCATAAGTTTTTAACACTCCCTTATGACCACCTGTTACAGAATCGTGACATTCTTTGAGAATTTGAGGCCTTTGATTTTCGGGTGGGATTGTAACCTCCCCCGTACAGATAGTATTTTCGAAATTTTCAGTACCGAAATAAGATTTAAAAATTAATTCTCCTACTTTCCAGGGCACTCTATCAAAACAATTTCCTTTACGTGAAATACTAAATGAGTTTATTTTTAATTCACTTGCCGCATCTTTTAAGGTTGAAACTGCTGATTCGATGCTAGTTATATAAGTTTTATCATCAAACTTATCTTTGATAAAAAGGTTAAAAATTGCTTTGTTTTTATACTTTAGCGAAATTACCTGTCCGATTTCTGCCTTTTCATTTTTCAAATCTTACAATTTAATAATTGCATTATCCATTAAATCTCGACCTACAGGTGTAGTTAATATGTGATCACAAGATGTAAAATTTATCAAGTGATCTTCTCTCATCCATAATTTTTCCCTGCTGATTTTAAATAAAGGGGTAAGCAAATTTCTACTACCCTGCGAGTTTTCATCTTGAACAGGTAATTCATTAGCAATTTCGCTTTCGTCAATCTCATCTTCCTTTTCTATCACTTCAGAAAATCTGAAGCTTTCATACTCGCCTACCATAGAGTTTCTGATATCCTCATCTAAATAATCATCCTCAGTTTCATCTGAGACTACCTCTACCAATCCCTTTTTTAACCTGCGTACACACGCCTTAAGGTCAAGCAGTCTCTCACTGTCAGACGACCTCTCGCCGTTCTCATGCAGTCTCTCACTGCCAGACAGCCTCTCACTGTTCTCATTCTCAATGTCCACAGACAACCTCTCATTGTCTTGAACCGAGAACACAGCGGACAACCCTTTATTGCCCGCTTTATGGGATGTCACTGACAATCACTCATCATCGTGACTTTAGTAGTCAATTTTCTGTTTATCACCCCCCTGTGCATTAGCCTGATTGAATGAAAAAAAAAACAGACTGAATGACCACACCAATCCTGGTGTCAATCTTCATCCCCTCCGCACCTACTTTTATGCGGGCACCAATCTTGGCGCATACTTCCTCCCTCTCGGAAGAATTCAAAAATAATCTCTCTATTGGGTACTCGTGGTTCCAAATCTCTCCCTCTCTCTCTCTCTCTCTCTGCAGGATGAGTCACGTTATGCGCTCCAGGAAGTGCACTTCCCCAACATACTGATCCTCATCATCAGAAATTTCAAAATCTATATTCGTCGCAGCATCTTAATGTAAATTTCTTTTTAGTTTCCGAAATCGTAGTCTTCATACAGTATTTATCTGTTATATGTGCGGTTATAAAATTTCAGCATGTAAATTTTGTGTTACTCTGAATAGTATGCTTTAATGTTATATGTGTGTAATCAACTTCCAAATTACTTAATCTTTTACTTTATTTTCAAATTTGATGACAAAAAATTCATAAATATTAGAATAAATTGAAGCGTAAGTAATATACGAATATTATAGGTCCCAAATGTTTATTGAAGTGTAGTTATTTGCATTTTTGTGTTTAACTATTATTTTGAAGCAATACTTATGATTTTTATTCAAATTGAATAAACCAAAGGTGATTTTGATTCCTTGAAAGGTTTTGTACAATTATATGTGTGACGATTTTATTGAAATGATTGTACTTAGAAATTATACGTTACATTTTTAATATATTTCTAAATAACCTTTCAAGGATTATAATTAAATTTTGTTTTAAATTGAATAAAAATTACGATTTTTGCTTAAAGCCGAATAAAAAACAGTAATATGCAAATAACTACCATGAAATAATTAATTAGGACGTTACTAATTTGAGTATTATGTAAGTTTATGTTTGTCCTTAAAAAATTGTTTCCAATAGCGAATCGTGTATTTAAAAAAAATTGTAATGGAGTTAAATATTAATTATTTGGAACTTGACTTTACACATATAACATTCGTACATATTTTGAATGTTTAAAGGCGATTTTATATCTTACGTAAATGTGTTAAAGGCAGAAGAAAATATATAAATTTTAAAGTGATATGTACTATTATCTTAAAAGTATTAAAACATTTAATAATATTTTAATAACTATTTTAGAGCCATCATATACAATTTATTTATAAAAAATCCTGCAATTTTTGAACAAAATTTATTCTATTTGGTGTTTAATTAGTAACACTGCGTTTACTGAGTAATAGATTATTTAAATCATTGTGTGTTATTATTTTTATATAATTATTTCATTTAGTTATTATATAATATTATATTATATTTAGTTATTATATATTGTGTGTTATTAAAAATTATATATGTATATATGATTTTCAAAAGATAAAATTCCAGCGAAAATTGCGAAGGTTTTTGGGTTGCAAATGTTAGAAATGTCGAGATCTAAAAATTATCAAATTTGCAAAACGTTGCTCGGCCGGCAATAATATTAAAAATTCAATTAAACAAATTACTTACTTTTGTAAACTAGCTAAAAATTACAAACATTTTGAAAATCGTACTGAGTGATAAACAACTTATTACCAACGTCATATAACATTTGCAAACTGTTTACAACTTGGCAACATTATTAATTAAAAAACAAATTATTATTAATACCGAAGGTTTTGCCAAATATTATTTCTGCTTCTTTCCATTGAAAAAAGACTATTATATGATTTGCAAAACTGTATGCATAATGCAAATTATCGTTATTTAAATTATTGTTAAATTTTTTGCAATTCTACTTCTAAAATTCCAGCAAGATTGCGAAGGTTGCGTTTTTGGGTAGCAAATGTTAGAAATGTCGAGATCAGAAAATTATCAAATTTGCAAAACGTTGCTCGACCGGCAATAATATTAAAATTGCAATTGAACAAAGTAGGTACTTTGTTAAACTAGCCAAAAAATACAAACATTCCGCAAATCGTACTGAGTGATAATTAACTTAGTACTAACATCAGATTTGCAAACTGTTTACTACTTTGCAACATTGATAATGATAAACAAACTTATATTTTTTAAAGTTATTCCCCAGATTAAATTCTCAAGGTGTTGCAAAAGGATTTTTTCTTACTATTGAAGAGTAAACCCGTTACAAACTATGTGCATATAGTTTGTAACGGATTTATTGGTTTTTTTGATTGGATAACGCAATGTGGGACGAATACTACGATCCATTGCATTATATATAATTCTCGAGGGTTTTTGAAGGTTTCTCGTTTCTTTAAAAATGTTTTTGAAAGTAATAAAATAACTGCCAGTGTAGAAAAAAGAGGAAAAATTTGAAAAGAAACGAGTGACAATATGCAATTCAGAAATTGCGTCAAATGATTAAAAATTTTAATTCATTTGGAAAATTAAGACAATTTGAGAGAAAATTGTATATTATAATACAATTGTGGATAAATAACGATGTTGTCTTTCCTCCCATGTAACTATTTAGTGTATTGCATATCGAGGGACGAGAGACGACAATTTTTATAACGCACCTACCGTAATTTAAATTAAATTTAAATTAAATTAGTTTTTCCCCAAACATCTGACCAATAGTTTGTCATGTCTTCCAATTGAGGGACTTCGGTGTCTTGTTGGTTATTTTGGTTTACACTCAGTTCACGATAGAACCTTCTTTCATCTGCCTGAAAGGTTCGATTTTGTTGCCTTATTGCACTACTATTCTTGTACCGACGCAGTCTAGCAGTAAGAACATCAAGTCTCTGCCGCTGGGAGTCTATAATCTCATCCAATATTGCTGGTGTCAATCTCTCGATGTACCGAGGGTGAATGATTTTAATAACATGGTGTATCAGCTTTCTGGTTCGATGTCTTGGGGCAAAGACAGCATTTATAGGCCTAGTTCTGCGGCTCAACGTTCTAACGGTTGCCATAGCTGCACAGTATACAAGAGTTTGCACCTCTAACGCATTTTGTGTTGCGTTCAAATGCATAGGTGAAACCTTGCTGTTCAGGTGTTCTATTAGTGCACGCAGATCATTTGTAATGTTCATCTTGGGCAGTGAATGCCTTTGTGTTGGTTCTACATGTCTGAACTCTAGTAAAGCATGACCAAAATTCCTTTCAAGTTGCTGTCGTTTTTCTGGGACTTCGCTGTTTAGATCATCGTTTATAATGTCCGGATGTGGTTCTAGTCCATCCGGTACTTGATGTTCATAATCCCTAGCACCCGTGCCTTCAGCTGCAATCAATTCCTCTTTTTCCACATCTTCCAATGGAAGTTCATCATTTGTTTACAGATATTGAGCGTTTTTGATCTGCTAGATTCTGCTCATTTATTCTTGTGGCTAGTCCTGAGTACTTAAGTAAGAAGAGACGATGATGTTCTCTCCTTACACTTTGCCCACTTTTCTTTGCCAAAAAATAAGAGCTCATCACATCTCTGTTCATATGGTATGTCCATTTTAATCGTCTCATTGGTTGTTGAACCTCTGCTTCTGGCACTGGTTGTATTAGGCCATCTACCTCCGGAGGATGTGGTGGTGCTGGATCATCACCAGGTTGAGGAAGAACATCAATTGCCATTGCTTGTTCATGTGACGTGGCTTCCTCTAACTGCTGTTCATTGCCGTTTTTCCACTCCAAATCAACCTGCTGTTTAATCTCCATTGCTCGATCTTCTGAGATGAGTGCATTAGTCCTGATGTCCTTCACCTTAGCGATAAGATCTCTTAGTGCGACTTTCTCTATTTGAGGATACTTTGCGGCAAATTTCGTTCTAAAATTTTGTCCTTTTTTGCGTGAGGTTTCAAACTTCCACTTTCATAATAGAGACGCATCAATTCCTCGTTCATTGTGGTATCCCACTTGATGCTCTCCCACGGTATTTCTGTTGAAGTGGTTGGCTGCAAATAGCTAACGCTAGCCAAAGCATCCTCAGCAGACACAGTTGATGTTTCACTGCTTACCGTATATCGCAGATGTTCTTGCTGGCCAGATGTTTGATTAGTGAGATCTGCCTGACCATCTCTCAGCTCACCATCACCACCGACCCGCATGCTGTGGCCCCCAGCGGTGGCTCCAGGGGCGCCCCGACGATCCTCGGGTAGCGACAAGCGTTTCAAAATTTTTAAAATACTCTCCATTATTATTTATGGGTTTTGGTGTTCCTCTTAGTCACTTTCCTCTTCGTTCTCTGCCTGTCTGGCATGGTAAACCCTGTCAGTAGCAATGCTACGGCCAACATAGCCGTCAAATTC
Organism: Andricus curvator; assembly: GCA_932195095.1. Taxonomy (NCBI): domain Eukaryota; kingdom Metazoa; phylum Arthropoda; class Insecta; order Hymenoptera; family Cynipidae; genus Andricus; species Andricus curvator. The sequence continues at coordinate 73,676 of CAKNYM010043730.1, read as the reverse complement.
ATAAGAGGAAAGCTCAAGCCCTACCATTATATATATTATACCATTAAGCCATTTCCCTTCCGGGGTAGGCGTGATTTGCTCGGTTGGAAAATAGTAGTGTGTAGATGAGAATATAGGTATAAACGGTATTATAGGTATATAGGTGTAAGATATAGATATTTTAGATTGCTCTAGAATTCTCGTGTTATTTATTTAAATGACACGTTCGTTCCGCAACACTGCTCCGACCCAGGTTGCTGATCAATCTCTCTAGCGATCACCCCAAGTGAAGAGCCTCACAAGATTGTTATGTGTGGTTCCCCACTTGGGCTCATTAGTATCCAAGGTCTTTGTTTCAGGTGACATTCACTCTATTGTCACTCTGTTCACAAACTATTTGTCGCCACACTTTTATCCTGGCATACTACTCTACCTTCCTTCACGTCCATGCATTTTCTCATGCAAGCTCTTTGGTTTCTATAGCTTCTTATGTCTCTTCGGATTAATGTCTAATTCACAGATTCTAACCATTCTTTCGGCGGTCTACCTCTGGACATTCTCCCATTTGCTTTACCTTTATACACCTGTTGGTCAGTCGTTCATCTTTCATTCTTTCAACATGTCCGAACCACCTTAACTGATTTCTTTCCCATATATCAACTAGTGTCTCTCCTGTACCACCTTCTTTGAGGATTATCTCGTTTCGGACTTTGTCCGTCAGTGTTTTTCCGCATATTGTGCGCAGAGGTTTACTGCCAAACGCGTTAATTTGACTCTTGTCCTTTTCTTGACATGCCCATGTCTCGCTACCGTATAGTACAGTCGGTACAAATATAGAATTATGTATGGCCATTTTAGCTTTTTTTGATATGTTTTTATTTCTGAGAATGGACCCGGCTCTACCGATAACCTGCTTACCCTTATTTATTCGACTATCTAACTCCCCATCTATTTTTCCGTCGCTAGTGAATAGGCTACCCAGGTATACGTACTTGTCAAATTGTTCTAATCTCTCATCATTTAGGACAATGTTGCAAATTGTTTTCTCACTTTTTCCTTCAAACACCATGATTTTTGTTTTATTTACGTTAATTTTGAGGCCCATGTTCTTCATGCTTGTATTAAGTTTATTTAACATTTTTTGCAAGTCCTCGATTGATTCTGCCATAAAAATCTCGTCATCTGCGAAAGCTAATCCACGTACCTTCACTGTTTCGAGATCTACACCTTCTTCGTCGAAGAGGGCCGTTCTTAAACGCTTATCCACAAATATGATATATAGCCATGAGGACATAACGCATCCTTGTTTCACGCCTTGCATAATGTCGAACCAGTCACTCAGTTACCCACTTACCCTTACACTCGCTTTACTACCTGTATATATTGTTTTTATTGCTTGTAGGAGCCATCCATTGACTCCGTACTCTTTAAGGACTTCCCAAAGTTTACTTCTATTTACCTTGTCAAATGCTTTTTTTAGATCAACAAATGCACCGAAAACTTTCTTCCCTACTCTCGAACTTTTTTCTGTGATTTGTCTGAAGCTAAATATCTGATCTGTACATGATCTTCCTGGCATAAATCCACTTTGGACTTCCCATATCTTTTCTTCTGTAATTTTCATTACACTACGAATAAGTATTTTTGAGTATATTTTACTTACGGTACTTAGTAAGCTGATACCTCTGTAATTACTGCAGTTGCTTTTATCTCCCTTTCTTTTGTATGCTGGGTACGAGGCATATGGGTCGCACTTTGTGAGGGGCACGTACGTGCGAGGCATATGCGACGCACTTTGTGATAGGCACGATGTTCGGCGCATGTGTGTCCTACTTTGTGAGGGTCATTATGTACATGATATATAAGTAATAAGCACATTTTTTGATAATAGTAGTATAGTAAACTATTATTATTGTAATAAAATTTTTAAAAATATTGATAATTATTATAATTAAAGATTGAATTAATTGATAGTGTAAAAATTGTTTACTTACAAAAATTAAAACATTCCCGATTTTATAATAAGAATAAATTAGGAAATTAGTAAGAATTATTGAATGCATGGTTGTATAGTTTCAACGTACAATATGCATTTTGTTTATTTTAAAACTATAATTTCCAACTTTAATCGACTATACAAATAATTTCAGTTAGCCTTTTGTCAATTTGAATTTCAAATTAAGTAAATAAAAACATGAAATTTTTGGTATAATTTCTACTTTACATATTTATTGATGTTTATAACTTCAATTTGTGCTTTTAGTTTCAAGTTGAACATTAAATTGAGTTTAAAATGTAATTCAAAATCAATGTTTAAAAAATTTGTTCAGAAATTTAAAAAATGCATCTTTAATTTTCAATCGTATTGTATTTATTTTTTATCTTTTTGAAGTAGAAATAAGAGGAGCTATATTTAAAAACTGCGTGCATTAGCTGAATAATATACGGCGCAGAACCCGTCGCGTCGGTCGAACAGTAATCGCCCGACGCGCCGTAACAGCTGTTGTCGACTTGCGTTGTCGGTTTCGCACGGATTTTACAAAATCTTGTAAAAGTACTACGCTGGAAGTGATGTTTTTTCTTTTCAAATTAGTAAGTTCACTACTTTGAAAGAAGTGATTTTGCGAGTTTTAATATAATTACAAAAAACTGTGGTAAAGTTTTTCTTTTATTATTCAAACAGCAAATAGGCTATTTACCGTTTTTGTTACGTTTCATACAATTTCTGAAAGTTTCAGCGAAAAATATTTATTATTGTGGACACAAACGTGCTAATCTCGCAAAAGTATCAGGTCCTGAAGTTTGTGATATTGAATATTACAGTTATGTAAATGCGTGCGTTTTAATGTTAGTATCGTTAAGGGCATTTTTTCTTTCGATACTTGCATGTTTGTGCCCAAAATAATGAATATCTTTCGCTGCAACTTTGAGAAACGCGAAAACCGATATAAATAGCCTATTTCTGTTTTGAATAATTAAAAACAGTTAATTTCTGTTCAATCAGGTTTTTTTTTATTATTATTCAAACAACAAATATTAGCATTTTTGTGTCCAAAATAATAAATATCGTTCGCTGAAACTTTAACAAGAGACGCGAAACCGGTTATAAACAGTTTATTTTTGGTTTAAATAATTAAAAAAAGGTAATTTTTGTTTTAGGTCATCATTTTTTTTATTATCTAAGCGAAAAATATACTTTTTACCTACGTCATTATGTTTTCTGTCAGTTTGATATGCCTGTATCTTGTAGTTTCAGCAAAAATATTTTTTATTGTTGATACAAACATGCGGAAGCTGAATTGCTAATGCGCAACTAAAATGTATAAATATTCCTTCCTCCCAAAATAAAAAATACGTTCATGATAAATTACCTGCTCTTTATTTAAAAATATGAATGCAAATATTTTCTGTACCCTCTAAAAATTTTAAATGTGCACGCACCATACCCGCACCGGCACGCATGACGTGCGACCCTCACGACGTGCGACACACCTGTCACGCATATGAGGACGCAGCTGTGTCATCCCCTGCGCGCACGTCGTGCGAGAAAATCCGCACGTGGTGCGACGCACGTGAGTCGCACCGTGCGCACACTTTGCTATCTGGGAATTTATCAACTCGCACAACCTGTGAGGTATGTACTCGCCACCGTATTTAAGAATTTAGCGCTAATACTGTCTACACCAGCAGCCTTACCGTTTTTTAAGTTCTTCATTATATCTCTAACCTCAGTGACACAGACTTTAGTTTTCAAACTATTAAGCATTGAAATTGACCAATAGAAACTCACTATTTTCGCGCGCCCATAAGCTTCCTGCGCGAATTTTTTTTACCAAGGTTCACTTCAGATCAGTAGAAAAATAGTTATCAGCCAGACAAGAGAGAAACTGTTACCGAAGCAACATGAAGTTGCAAACCATAACTATTTTTCTACTGATCTGAAGTGAACCTTGGGAAAAAAAATTCGCGCAGGAAGCTTATGGGCGCGCGAAAATGGTGAGTTTCTATTTGCCAATTTCAATGCTTAATAGTTTGAAAACTATTGTTCGCGCAACATTTTGTCATTATGATTTGTTGTTTGCTTTTTAACAAAGAATTTGACATTCAAAGCTTTATGACTATTGGCGGATCACCCTGTATA
>CAKNYM010043730.1:0-54556 GCA_932195095.1 Andricus curvator | reverse complement strand
TAGCCGACGCATCGGGGAAAAGACAAGCTTTCTTGTCGGGAGCGGCTTTTAATAGCTCATCCCTCTAGTAGCCAGGTAAGTCCCCACTCCGGTGTTACCTGTGCTACCTGTGCGCTCCGCTGCGTGTGGCAATTCGAAGAAGGTTTACCGCATATTACTTACTATATCGGTAAACTCTATCGCTTCCTTATCGATTTGCGATATGTTACGTTCCTCAAAGATGGAACTCCTCATAGAACAATCCGGTTATGAAGACACTGGAGATTCAGAAGTCCGCGTCCACCTTGACGGCGTGAAATATATAATCGCGGAACTGACGAATTGATATGCAAGCTTTAATGCATATGCATGACCTTACGTGTAATGACATCAAGGGCCTTAAGCTCGTTCTTCGTCCATTGAACTACCCCAAACGGGTACAGTAGAACCGGGAAGGCAAGCATGTTAGTCGCAGATACTTTGTTCAACGCCGACAGATTGGAAGACCAAATCTGTCGAAGAAGATGCTTGTATCTGCTTCGGAGAGATTCCTTCACTGATGTTACGTCCTGAATGCGGTTTTGAGGCACGCCCAGGTATGTATAGGTCTCTCCAGTATTAAGATGTCTGATAACACTTATATCCACAAGCTCAGGGTCCTTGGGAACGCCAGTAATCTTTCCTTTCTTCAGATAAATTTTGGCACACTTGTTCAAGCCAAAGTCCAACCCAATCTCTCCTGTGTAGTTCTTGACAATATTCATAGCAGTTTGAAGTTTGCTTCTACCAGAGGCATAGATCTTCAGGTCATCCATATAAAATACATGAGTGACCTTATGCTCGCGCTGATTAGTGTTGCCACAGAGGTATCCAGGAGAATTTCGTAGTGCGAGAGATAGAGGCAAAAGTGTGATGAAAAAAAGCAAAGGGCTCATGGTATCACCTTGAAAGACGCCTCTCTGGAAGGTGACGTTGTTCGTTGTCACACGATAATTTCTAGATGAGATAGTAAATCTAGTTTTCCAAAGAGGCATCAATCTCTCTATGCATCTCACTATGTGTGAATGTACCTTCAAGCTTTCCAACAGACAGATGATAAGTCTATGAGAGGTTGAATCGAAAGCTTTCCGGTAGTCAATCCAGGCCATTGACAGGACGCGCTGATGGGCTGCAGCGTCTTTACAGACACACCTGTCAATCAGCAGATTCTCTCGACAGCCTGCTACACCTTTTTTCGAGGCACGTTGTTCGTACATCTCTCGCCATACAGGCTCAATTCGTCGAACAATCCTGTTATTGAGGACAGCTGTAAAGATCTTATAAAGCGTGTTCAAACAAGTTATTGGCCTGTAATTCTCTGGGTTGGACAAGTTGCCTTTTTTTGGAAGGAGTATAGTGCGTCCTAACACCAGCCACTGCGGAATGGGCGTCTCCGACTTTAAATATGAGGTGAATATGCGGGCCAAATGTTGGTGTGTAAAAGTAAACTTCTTCCACCAAAAGTTCTTGATACAATCTGGTCCAGCAGCGGAAAAGTTCTTCGTGCCTCTAAGTGCTTTTTTCACCTCTTCGGCAGTGATTGATGGACATTCCTCCTCAGATTTTATGAGGTTGTCGCAAAACTCCTTGAAGCGGATAATATTTTCAGTATCTTCTTTCAACTCTAGTTTTTTCGGGATCTTGTACACCTCTCTCCAAAAAGTCTCTACCTCCTTGGGCTTGGGTGGATTTTTTACAGAAACAGGTAGATCGCTGAAGAGGCGCGATGGGTCAGCGAGAAACTGTTGATTCTCCCTGATCCATCTCTCCCTCTTCTGTATTCTCCTCCTTGCGTCAGATAACAGCCGTATTTTGTCCACAATATGCTGCTTGATTGTCAGTAGCTTTGTCTTGTTCAGTGTGTGATTCAAGATCCTTAGTTCTTGGGCGAACTTTCGAACCTTTTCCGTAAACGGTTTACCAGATGTTATCTAGTCAATCACACATTGAACACGGGACGCATTCTGTCTTGCCCATCCAATCTTCTTGTTTAGTTGATGCAAGCGTCTTTTGGTCTTTTGATCCATCGTTGGTTTCAGCCTTCGATTTGAATCAGCTAAAGTTCTCGCAGCACCATAAACTGAGCAATTGATGGTCCAGAGGTCGGACTCTTGCGAGATATCTCCACGAAGGAAGGCATCCATTTCAGCCAGATCTTGGGGCTTAGGAGGAACTTGCATGTTAATGTTCCTTCTAGTAATGAAATTGCGATCATCTCTCAGAAGGTGCCTGCTTTCTGTGGTTGGTCTCAATGTCGCTTCCTCATCTTCGTCTGCAGCTTCATAAAGCAGCGGTTGGGGAAGCGCTCCGCGTACATATCCATTTTTCCGGAGATAGTCGGCTTGATTTCGCAAAGACTGATGCGAAACGTGCTGAAGCTCTGGGTGTTTCTGGCACCACAGAGTGTGCATACGCGCCATAAAGCCTCCGCGAACAGGGATAATGCTGGCATCGTAGCAGTCTAGCACGTCATCCCTGAGTCGATCCGTCCACTCAATGTGGGCGTTTCGCCGGTTCGTCGTCGTGTTTCTATCTAAATTATTTTCAGCACCCCGAACTCTAGGCTGATCGGCATTGTTTGCCGACCCATTGTCGGGTGCTCTGCGCGTTCGATTGTCTTGAACCGCATCTACAACATTTTGATGTTTTGGTGGTTTCATTGTTGTTCCCACGAGCAGCTAGGGAAAGGGTTAGTCCGTCCTTGTAGAGCCCCGCGTGCAAGGATAAGGCTGCATACTCTGAGAGGCCGCCCGGTATCCCAGAGTCACCGTTTGAGACACCTAACCCAGGTGCCATTCAGCTTTCGGCACGGTTGTTACGCCTCCGCTTAGGAGTTATTCCTTCGGGACCATCCCTGGACAATTGTCCGCGACTGCTTATTAATTATTGTAACCATATTCAGCAGAAACCCTTGGTACAGGAACCCTCTATCCGCAACCCGAGGACGCGTTCGGTGGCTTTGTCATAGGCCCTTCGGTTCTATTATATTCTATATATATATATATATATATATATATATATATCTTATATACATATATATTATTAGAATATTATATTATATATATACATTTTTTTTATGATTATTTTAGTTTCATGCCGATTTTAAAGGATTCACTTACCTCTTTGTTTATTCTCTTCTCGTTTTGCTCCTGTTGAAATCTAGACTCTATAAGCGACGATTGCAGGCGTGTGAAGCCTGTGATATTCGGTAGTAAAAAGGAACGGAAAATGTACACACCAATAGATACTGCCAAATTTCGGGCTGAAAATATCTGCCTGGCGACGCTGAAAGCTACAAATGCAGAAGAATCCAACGTTGAAGTCATAACCTTTTTACTTGTATATTCTTCAAATTTACTGAATGAACTTAGTTGTAAATTATATATGTACGTTATTTTCGAAGTTCTCTTGAGTATTCAGTGAAATATGTTCAGCAAATTTCAATTGAATTAAAGTCAAAAGCTTACGATTCAAATTTTGGACTCTTGCGTCCCTAGCATTCAGCGCCGCCAAACTGATATTTCTGTAACGTGTGATTTTTGAATTTGCCAATGTGCCTACTGAGAAAGCCTACATAGTAAACGACATTGAAACCTATGTGGGGACCCATATGGGATCCTTTTTTGAATTCCTGTCTCAAATTACGATCTAGATAGGAATATAGGATGAGAATCTATATCGGTTCTTATCATGGGTTTTTATGAAGGTTCCTACATGGATGGGTTTGCAATTAATATTTAAGGAGTGCGCAGTAGTTTTCTATGAAGTCTACAGCTGCGCAGTATTTTTTGGGGGTTTTTAAGATTGCCGACTATGCACCGAAAAATTCCAAAACATATTTCATTAAAAAAAGTTCTAATCCCATGTAGGATTTCACGTAGGAAAAGCTCATAGGTTTCCATAACGGTATTCATATAAGAACCCATGTGGAAACCCACAAAATATTTCCCATCCTATCTCACATCGTAATTTGAGACAGGAATTCAAAAAAGTATCCTATATGAGTTCCCACATAAGTTCCTATGTAGTTTACTATGTAAGTTATGAATTGCAGATGTATAAAATTATTATAAAATGTAAATAAAGAAATGAATGGAAACCGGCCTGCATGTTTCTCTACTTCTCGGACATCCTAAGTAAATATTTATATTATTGAAAGAACGCACTATGCTACATACAATTGATCATGATTAAAAACATCCTTTCGTAGATCGATAGATATTTTATCAAATGTTTGTCCCTGGGCTTCATTAATAGCCATAGTAGATGCTAATTTAACAAGAAATTGTCTCCGAGTAAATATAAAATGATAATCATTGCAGTAAAGTGTTATGCGGTTTATGAACACAATTGTATCTTTTTTAGCTCCAGTTAAAATTTTACATTTAAGAAGATTGCTAGATAATTCATTTATTAATAACCCAGTAAGAAGACTTGCATTGAAAAGTATTTGAAAATTTCTTGTTCAGTGGTGACATGACACTTATTGAATCCTTTCGATACCGTTTTTGTCCTCGCGTTTTGAATTCCCATAGCTGGAAAAGTTCTCTAAAAGTGTATCCCTTTCTGTGCCCAGTGGCGAAAATGTGTTTCTGAACACTTTTCGGACACCCCATATCGACCATGAAATAGAACATTTTTAATCCCTTCTTTTGCATATTTCTCTGTTCTTATTTACTGTTTTTCGGATAATAATGAGGTTAAAACCATTTTAAAATACAGCGTTAGTCATTTTACGATGCCAAAATTAATTGCTACACAGGTAGGGTAAGAGCACCAGTTATTGGCACCTTAAGAGGAAATTTAGACTTTAGGAAATAAATAAACACATAAAATCTTGAATTCTGAAATAGTGAAAATTATACCTACATTCCAAATTTTATGCAGAATACACTGGAATCTTGAATTATTATTAAAAGTTGATAAAAACTTGAAACATTATTAAAAATAAGTATGGAGTCCCAAAGTGTTAGTGTTTGGCACTGCTAACCCCAGTTATTGGCACCTCACGTCTCCAGTGCTTGGCTCTACACTCACATAACCTCTCAACCCTGCTTAAAATATTGGTTAGAAAACACAATAAACTAGATAGAAACCGGTTAGAATCCAATTCGGTTTTTACCCGGTTCTAACCGATTTCTATCCGGTCTCCATTTAAATTTCTGGAACGTACCCGGATCCTAACAGGTCCTTATCCTGCAACTGGAACCAGAAATTAAATATTGGCAAAGACGAAAGTTCGTTTCTAACTGGTTCCTAACCGATTCCTACACGGCACTCGACAGTGAAAACTTTCTAACCGGTCCTAACTGGCTTCTATCCGGAAAATTAGAGCCTGAAATTAAATATTGGCAAAGACCAAAGTTCGTTTCTAACTGGTTCTTAACCGATTTCTACACGGCACTCGACACAGGAATCATGCTCACCGGTATTAACTGGTTTCTATCCAAAAATTGGAACCTGAAACGAATTATTGGCATAGCCCGAAATTCATTTTTAACTGGTTCCTAACTGATTCCGACACGGCACTTGATACTGGAAACGTTTTAACCGATACTCAACGGTTTCTATCCGACAAACGGAACCAGAAATTTAATATTGGCAAATACCAAAGTTCGTTTCTAACTGGTTTCTGAAGTATTCCTACACGTCAATCAACTCAGCAAACATTCTAACCGGTCCTAACCGATTTCTATGCGACGAATGGAACCAAAATTAAATATTGGCAAAGGCCAAAGTTCGTTTCTAACTGGTTCCTAACCGATTCCTACACGGCACGCGACACTGGAAACTTTCTAACTGGTCCTAGCCGGTTTCAATCCGGCAAATAAGAACCTGATATTGAATATTGGTAAACACCGAAATTCGTTTCTAACCGGTTCTCAACCGATTTCTACACGGCACTCGACACAGGAATCATTCTAACCGGTATTAACCGGTTTCTATCAAAAAATTGGAACCTGAAATTAAATGTTGACAAAGACCGAAATTCATTTTTTCTTGTTCCTAAACGTTTCCTAGACGGCACTAGACACAGGAAACATTCCGACCAATCCTAACCGGTTTCTATTCGACAAATGGAACCTGAAATTAAATATTGGCAAACACCGAAATTAGTTTCTAACTGGTTCCTAACCGATTCCTACACGGCACTCGACACAGCCCCGATAGCAATCGTGCGTCGCACTTTACTCGCACGCGGTGAGCCACACGTCGTGCCACGTTGTGCGTGCACAAATGCTGCGTTCTCAACACACCGTGCGTGATAGGAACTTAAGTGCGAGTGCAAGAAGTCGCAAAGTGCTCGCACACGTGCGAGCACAATGCATGCATGAATCGCTACAATTTTTCATTAATGAATTAATAGTATAAATGAACAAATTAAAAATATGTTTATTAGGTAAAATTGTTCATATTAATAATGTATAGGACAGAACTGTATTTTTTTAGTATCTTTCTAAAAAATAATTTTTCATTAAATTATACAGTATGAAAAACTATCTTGGAAATTAGTTTTTATTTTTCAGTATCTGTTGAATAAAATATTAAAATCAATATGAAAAAAATATCGATTTTACTATTTCATTAAATAGTTTTTTTAAATTTTCCCTCCAGTCACGTACGCCATATTGATTTTACCTTAGCACCAGCGGCCAACGGATCGAACCCCTCAGCCCCTCACCTACCTCACACTTCACTGATGGCGGGCTACATCGCGCGTGTTTTTAATTTGTCTGGCGTCGGTTTTTTGTGTTGTGATAATTTTATATCTGTAATTAGTATTTAATTTCATGATTTCTTAGTACATATCCGAGGGATTATACCACCTATTCATTTTACTTCTGTGGTGTACATAAACTAATAATATAACGTCAATTCTTTGCACGTGGAGAGTATTGTTCACATTTGAGTTTGGCTCGAAAAATCATATTCTTTTTATTAATTATTATTCAGTGCCAAGTTCAGATGGTATCTATCGAGTTATCATTTTCATATTTCACCACGTTGAAAAAACCAGTTCTCGTCAGATCACTGAAGTTAAGCAGCGTTGGGCGCGGTTAGCACTTGGATGGGTGACCATTCGATAAAACTGAGTGCTGTTGGCACATCGTGGGTGTGGTGAGCCCACACTTGTAGTTATTTACTACAAGTTATCAACCTAGAAACACTACCCGAATCGGGTAGTGTCACGCCTACCTCGAAAGGGAAATGGCTTAATGGTATACATACATACATACATGTAATCGCGTTTTACCCGCACGCGTGCAACTCGCACGAAGTGCGAAACATATGCGACCATATGGAAGACACATCTGAGTGGTGATATTAACTCACGTAATGCGGCCTTATACGAACGCGTGCGACCCATAATGTTCGCACTGTGCAGGCATTTTGTTATCTGGGAGGAAACATTGTGAGCGGTCCTAACCGGTTCTATCAGACAAATGGAACCAAAATTAAATATTGGCAGACCAACGTTTATTTCTAACAGATTGCTACACAGCACTCGACACTGAAAACTTTCTAACTGGTCCTAACCGGTATCTATCCGGCAAATTAGAACCTGATATTAGATATTGGTAAGCACCGAAATTCGTTTCTAACCGATTCTTAATCGATTCCTACACGGCACTTTACACAGGAAACATTCTAACCGGTTTCTATCCGGCAATTTGGAACCCGACATTAAATATTGGCGAAGACCGAAATTCATTTCTAAATGGTTCCTAACCGATTCCTACACGGCACTCGACACAGGAAACATTCTAACCGATCCTAACCGGCTTCCATCCGACAAATGGAACCAGAAATAAAAAATTGGCAGACCAAAGTTCATTTCTAACTTGTTCCTAACCGATTCCTACACAGCACTCGACACTGAAAACTTTCTAACTGGTCCTAACCGGTTTCTATCCGACAAATTAGATCCTGATATTAGATATTGGTAAGCACCGAAATTCGTTTCTAACCGATTCTTAATCGATTCCTACGCGGCACTTGACACAGGAAACATTCTAACCGGTTTCTATCCGGCAATTTGGAACCCGACATTAAATATTGGCGAAGACCGAAATTCATTTCTAAATGGTTCCTAACCGATTCCTACACGGCACTCAACACAGGAAACATTCTAACCGATCCTAACCGGCTTCCATCCGACAAATGGAACCAGAAATAAAAAATTGGCAGACCAAAGTTCATTTCTAACTTGTTCCTAACCGATTCCTACATTGCACTCGACACTGAAAACTTTCTAACTGGTCCTAACCGGTTTCTATTCGACAAATTAGAACCTAAAGTTAAATATTGGCACACACGTAATTCTGCGTTAGGGAAGTGCGTTGCGTGCATTATATATAAATTTTAGGTTAGGTTATAGAAATTCTTTCTGATATACAAAGTAGGCTAAATATAGAAGCCATTCTATAAATCGGAATTTTTTTTCGTGGTGGAAACGACGGCGCGTTGATGTAGAAATTACAGAATTCTGCCATGTTTTTGATTTGAGAGGCGTTTTGTGTCTCGTTTAAGAATTCTTTTTGAATTATATTCAATTCTCATAGAAAAAGTTCTGTAGAACCGGCCAGTTAGGAGCGGATAAGAACCGGTTAGAAGTATTTTGTGGATCCAGTTACAAACTGGGTAGAAACCGGATACGAATATTACATAATGCCAGATAGAGCCCGCTTAGGTGTCGGATATAAACTGGAGACAAAAATCAGGTACAAGACGGTTAGGACCGGATAAGAACCGGGTAGCAGTATTTTGTGGATCCAGTTACAAACCAGCTAGATACTGGGTACGAATATTGTATAATGCCAGATAGAGCCCGGTTAGGTGTCGGTTATAGCCCGGAAACAAAAATCGGTTACGGCGCGGTTTGGGCCGTTTAGAACCCACCTATTTCCGGTTTCTAACCGGGTCCTATCCGATATTTTAAGCAGGAAACATTTCTGTAAATGCGTTAAAGCATTGATTGGAAATTAATTGTGAATATGAAAATATTAAATAATTTTTCTATTAGTAATCATAAATTTATAATTTCATCAATTTGTTGTGGACAAGCCGATATCTTTAAAAGTAGCTTTAAAGCTCAGCTATGTCACATATGTGTTCTTCGTTATACATTTAAAAATTTACATTTAAAACATTGTACAACAATATTATTAAACATAATATGTACGAAGTGCCTCTGCTCGGTGGGTTCCTGTCACCACTACGTAGTGTGTCCTCAGGTTGCGGATAGAGGAACGGCCCGTAAGGCTGAACAGCCCCTAAGGTTAACTGCGAATACAAGAATAAGCAGTCGCGGACAGCCGATAGGAACCAGTCGTGGGTGTGATGAGCCCGCACTGGTAAAAAATAGGTACACGACAACCATGGCTTGGGAGGACTCACCCTTTCGCGCTAATACGCAATGGGTGGGTTCTGGCAAGTCGAGGTGCAGCGTCTATCCACGTCTAGAAACACTACCCGAACCAAAACTAAAAATCTTGTAAGGGAAAAATCCTGCTGCTCCATTGGACACCGCAGCGATGACACTGCCCGCAAGGGATGTGTGGAATGATTTGCCTGTATAGGGCCAAAGGGGTATTGATGCCAGTAGGCGCGCTGTCTTGCAGGGGGATGTTAGGATATGAGGATGAAACTGCCATGTGTCTGACGACAAGTTGATAGGGTCCTTGTCAAAGTCGAAAAGCTCCCATACTTAGACCCAGAGAGGTATGGGGGTTATCACTGCTGGGACGGTGGACTCACCTACGATCGGAATAGGATCCTAACGTGCGGATTTTCACGAAATTATCATGGTTAACTTGCAACAACAAAAAACTACAGTGAAATATCTAAGGGCGGGAACTCTGAACGAGCGTAGTCTTAATACTGGCGGATTTAGCGAACTCATTGAGATAGCAAAGACATACGATGCTGACTTGATAGCACTTCAAGAAACCTGCTGGCCGGGCGTTTATGCGTCAATTTCTAAGGATAACTATACTTTTCACTATGGGGGAGCTAAGAGGCGCACACTGGGGACCGGGTTTCTCAATAATAAACGAATTTCGCAAGCGTTTATCGACATTCAATTCATTAACGATCGGTTATCATACATTGTACTAAAGGGTAATTTCAGCAAACAGGTGTTAATCAACGTGCATTGCCCCACCGAGGACAAAGACGAAGACACTAAAGATCTTTTTTACAAAACAATCGAACAGGTTTTTGAAAAGTTCTCAACGTATGACGCAAAAATAGCATTGGGAGATTTCAACGCGAAAATTGGAAAAGAACCGATGTATAGGCCTACAATAGGGTCGGAAATTTTGCATGACGTCAGTAATGATAATGGAACTAGAGTAATAAACTTTGCTGCTTCAAAGAACCTCGTTGTCAAAAGCACATATTTCAAGTATAAAAATATACATAAGGCCACTTGGACATCACCAGATGGTATCACTCACAATCAGATTGATCACGTTCTAATTGACAGAAGACATCATACAAACATTCTCGATATAAGATCGTACAGTGGAGCGGATTTAAAGTCAGACCACTTTCTCGTGATAGTAAAACTAAGATGTAGGCTAGCGTTAAGTAAGAAAACAAGCCGCACAGAGCCAACAGGTCGTTTAAATATAGATAAGTTTAAAACACCAACAGAAACATGAAATTATCAAGTTAAGATTTCTAATAGTTTCGACGCTCTCCAAGAACAGAGAGACGATAACGATAATTACGAGGGGGACTCGGAAACCCTGTGGAGCAATATGAAAAAGGCGATAAAGACAGCCGCGAAACTTACTATAGGTTTGAAGAAAGTAACCAAAAGCAAACCATGGTTTGATAAAGATAGCAAACTTTGCTTTGAAAAACGTCGGAAGGCCAAACTAATTAGTTTACAAAATAAGTGCGATCAAACACATAAGAAGTATCTCGAGATTAGTAAAAGTACAAATAGGCTTTATAGATCCAAGAAAAGGGAGTGGGAAAAGAATGAAATACTAGCAATAGAAACGCATAATAAACAAAATAACACGCGTGAGATGTACAGGGGAATCAATTTTATAAGGAAAGGCTTTCAAAGTAGAACGGAAGTAATGAGGGGCGAAAATGGCAATCTAGTAGCCGATGCGACAGAGAGACTGAATTTATGGAAAAACTATTTCGATAAGCTATTAAATGTACGCCAAGCCCCCGTTGAAGGTAATCTCGGTGAAATCCACACTGCCGATCTATTAATTGATGATCCTACTGATGTAGAAATAGAAATGGCCATAAAGAAGTTGAAAAATAACAAAGCCGCGGGCATCGACGACCTACCATCAGAACTGATAAAAAATGGAGGACCCTGCCTCGCAAGGCAAATTTGTAAATTAATACGCGCAGTTTGGAAAACAGAACGCATGCCGGAGGAATGGAATACCTCCATTATTATTCCCATCTTTAAAAAAGGCGATAAAACGAATTGTAACAATTATCGGGCATCTTTATTAATTATGCCAACGGCCATACCACGCTGAAAAACCCAGTTCTCGTCAGATCACTGAAGTTAAGCAGCGTTGGACGCGGTTAGTACTTGGATGGGTGACCATTCAAGAATACTGACATGAGTGCTGTTGGCACATCGTGGGTGTGGTGAGCCCACACTTGTAGTTATTTATAACTACAAGAAAAACCTAGAAACACTACCCCAATCGGGTAGTGTCACGCCTACCCTGAAAGGGAAATGGTTTAATGGTATATATCGGGGAATTTCACTTGTGCCGTCATGTTATAAGATCCTGTCCAATGTAATCTTAAGTAGACTAACTCTTTTTGCCGAGAAAAATCATTGGGAATTACCAGTGTGGATTCCGCCAAAACCGATCTACAAGCGATCAAATGTTTACAATTAGACAACTGTTAGAAAATAAATTGGAATTTAATGAAGTAGTACATCAGCTATTTATCGATTTCAAAAAAGCTTACGACTCTATTATACGCGCACGAATTTACTGGATCCTAGAGTTCTTGGGCGTACCAAGAAAATTATTTAGACTTATCGAAATTTGCTTAAGCGGCAGTAGGGGTAGAATACGTGTAAACGGAAGTTTATCTGAAGAGTTTTCGATCCGCGATGGCCTGAAACAGGGCGATGCACTTTCGTGCGCCCTTTTCAACTTGGTTTTAGAATACGTGGTCAGACAAGTACAAGCGAATCCGACCGGTGCTACCCTCAATGAGATAATAGAAATTCTTGGGTATGCGGATGATCTCGACTTACTAGGGGATGATAAAGAAACCGTAGATAAAAATGCAGAAACCTTGATTACAAAAGCCAAAGATATTGGTTTGGAAGTTAGCGAATCGAAGACAAAATATATGACCGTCGTCAGATCCAAACAAAGTAATGTAGGCGGGGACCTAATGGCCAGAAATATGAAATTCGAAAGGGTTAACGAGTTTAAATACCTCGGGTCTATTATAACTAGCGAAAATAACATTAAAACGGAAATCAACGCGCGGTTGCACGCTGGCAATGTTTGCTATTATGCATCAAACACGCTACTAAAATCGGGATCGCTATCTAGAAACAACAAAGTAAGAATTTACAAAACGATAATAATGCCGGTCGTCATGTACGGGTGTGAAACGTGGGCGCTGACGAAGGGAGAGGAGAATAGGTTTAGAGTTTTCGAAAATAAAGAGTACTTAGAAAAATCTATGGTTCAAAGAGGGACGAAGAGACTAGTGAATGGAGAAAACTGCATAATGATGAGCTGCATGCTCTCTACGGGTCACCAAATATGAATAGAGTAATGAAAGCGCGTAAATTAAGATGGGTGGGGCATGTAGTAAGAATGGGCAATGAAAGAACAGTGGCGCAAGTTTTAAGAGGGAAACCGACTGGTAAGAGACCTCTAGGCAGATCGAGAAACAGATGGGAGAAAAATGTAAGGGATGATCTAAAAGAACTAGGACATGAATACTTAAACTGGATGGATGATGCACAGGATAGAGATGCGTGGCGGTTTCGCGTGGATGAGGCAATGAACTTACGCGAAATAAAAATGGCCGAAAACTGGCGACGGTCTGTGATTGGTGGAAAAACAACTCCTTTTCCAGCTCTTCCAATGAAACTTGCAAAACTTTCAAGGTTTCGCGTAGGTATAGCCGCAGACTAATATGTATAATGATAATAACATTCTAGTTATAATTTATATAAAAACAACCCAGATAACAATCGTGCGAGGCACGTTACCCTCACGGCATGCGAGGCACGCGGTGCGTGTAGGGTGTGGTGCATATGCGACGCATTTTGTGAGAGGCATGTACGTTATTTTTTTACCTGTCATTTTTTTCCTGTAGTTTTTTCGCGACCACAGGAAAACGACAGGGAAAATGACAGGCAAAACGACAGCCGAAAATTACTGGCCCTAATTGGCCATAATTTATAATAATATCGTCTGAACATTATAAAGTATCGACGACTTGCAGATTTATTAGTGAACTATTTTAACTATTTGAGCCTGTGTCTAATTCCGAATTCTCTTCCAACACATCAATTGTGGAATGTGTTCGATTTGCCATTTTAAAGCCTTCTTATCCTTACAAAACGCTAAACTTAAGTACCACGGGCAACAATTTCGGACTATTTTCAACTTTCTTCATTCCCTTAACAAGTTCACTGCGTGCTCCCAATTCCATGATCCAACAAAGAATGGTCTCGCCACGCGCATCTAGAAAAAAGTGAACCAATCGAAGGGCCTGTAGGTTGCGCATGACGAGACCATACTTTGTTGGATCATGGAAGTGGGAGCACGGAGTGAATTTGTTAAGGGAATGAAGAAAGTTGAAAACAGTCCGAAATTGTTGCCCGTGGTACTCAAGTTTAGCTCTTTGAAAGTATAAGAAAGCTTTAAAATGGCAAATCGTACACATTCCACAATTGATGTGTTTGAAGAGAATTCGGAATTGGACACAGGTTACAAAAAGGTGTTTCATTATGAAAATTCACATAATAGTTTTCTTTTGCTAATGATTTTTTAAGCTTTACAGGAAATTTCAAATAATTCACTAATAAATCTGCAAGTCGTCGATACTTTATAATGTTCAGAGGATATTATTATAAATTATGGCCAATTAGGGCCAGTTATTTTCGGCTGTCGTTTTGCCTGTCATTTTCCCTGTCGTTTTCCTGTGGTCGCGAAAAAACTACAGGGAAAAAACTACAGGGAAAAAACTACAAGGAAAAAATGACAGGAAAAAAATGACAGGCCTGAAATTTTTTTCCTGCCATATATTTTCGTAAGGGAAGTTTGTAATGTTCCCGCGTGATCACGTGGTTGGAATAATCTTTAACTTGGCGTTTCTTTCTGTTGGTTAGGCTAGGTCGTTCATGATAATTTGTTTATGGTGCAGTGTGACTTGTTTTTATCACGGTTTGTGAATTCTGTTGAAAAAACGTTTAAAATTTATAGGAAATCTGTCAGGTAATTTAATTAATATTTATTTTTAAACTCTTATGATCTGACATGCGTTTTTTTCACTTTCACAAGTCCAAGCTTGTCTTTTTATCGCTACTGAAATTATGAGGTTTATAACCTCCATTTCAGTCGCGGTAAATTTTTAGTTTTTATATTTTTCTAATACTTGACACAATTACCTTAAGGTATACCTGAAGTACAATGTACTACAGTGTCATTGAACAATGTAATTTTACGAGACACATAAAGCTCGCTTTTCATCGTCACGCGTGCGACCTTCACGACGTGCGAGCGATATGCGTCGCATATGATGACGCATCTGCGTGATGCGGTGAAGGCATGCGTGCAGGATGAATCGGCACGCGTACGAGCGGTAGCGCTCGCACTGTGCGCGCATTTTGTTATCTGAGAATATCTACCTATACCCAAAAGCCTAAAAAGAATAAATGATATGATCAAAACTTTGGAGGTTACGATTACCGGTGGCGTATAAATGATAGTTTTATAGCGCAGATGGCGCGGGAGTCTTCCAGCCTGTTTTTACATGGCAAGCATAGGAAAAATTAGTTAGCAATTAATTTAATTGATATTATTCGTAATGACAATCGGTTTTATGCATCACATAAATTAAGTTACATATCTTTTTAAATTTTAGAGTAATTGTGAGTAAAACAAATCTTTAAAACCTTTTTTTCTAGCTGCGGGAAATATGAAAGGTTTCAATCGTGACATGGATAAAATGAATTTTAAGTATTTTTTAACTCAAGAAACAGATTTGAACTCATAATTATACTAAATTTTATTATTGAATTCCAAATTTCTCTATTAAAATTATATAAAGTTTGTTTGCAAAAAATAAGTTTGAAAAAAAGCATGGAGAAGAAAACATTATTTTTTTCATTACACATAGTCATTACAAAAAATAGTGCAAAACTGATCACATATTTTTTAATAATAATATTGTCACATCATATTTCATAAACAAAACTGCTGTTATGAAATATGAAATTTAATTGGGAATTGAAATTAAATAACAGATATTCTAATTTTATGTTGGGGTGAAGAATTAATTTAATGGAAAAGGAAATTAAAATTAGAACAATGTCATACGCTCGTATAAATAAGTAATTTATTAACAGTAACCCTAATACAATAACAAATGATTCATTTTAAAAAACTAATTAATTAATCAAAGAATTAATTAATTTAAAAAATAGTTAAATTTAAATAAATAAATGAAGAAGGTATAGTTTTTATTCATTTTTTATATTTCTAAGAGAGAATTAAAAAAAATAAAGGTATCGTTTCAGTTTAAGAGAACATGTTCCATATTTGTTATAAAAATACATAGTTTTTATTTAATTTGTTATATTTACACAAAAGAATTTTTTTATATAAAGATATTATTTCAGTTTAAGATAAAATGTTCGATATTTTATATTAAATGATATAGTTTTTATTAAAATGCATAGTTCTTATTCAATTTGTTATATTTCTATGAAAGAATTTTTAAAAATAAAGATATATTTTTATTTTTAAATAAAATGTTCGACATTTTTTATTAAAACACATAATTCCTTTTGAATTTTCAATATTGATACATTTTTTTTTTAATAAAGAGATCATTTCAATTTAAGAGGAAATTTTTGATATTTTTTTATTAAAATGCAGTCTTTAATTCCTTTTTTGTATTTCTACAAAAGAATTTTTAAAATATAGATACCGTTTCAGTTTAAGATAAAATGTATAAATAATACATCCTTCATTTATTTCTTTAAATTAAACTATTATTTTAAATAATGGATCCTTTGGTAATTTTATTATGTGATTTATTTCCACACTATATCAAGAAGAAAAATATATAAACCGGTGCGCCCGGCACTGCCGTGCGGTACCACTTACATTTTATATTTCACAAACAGTTCAAACAATAATAAAGAAACATTAATGTTCGACTATTATATAAACAACAATAAAATTATTACTTTAAAATTGAACAACAATCAATCATTGTAAATATAAATATTTTATATTTATACTTGCCACTTGCAGAACACTGACTTCATCCTCTGCAAACGTTTTTCGCTACCATAAAATATCTTCTTTAAAAAAATGTCTCTCGCACATGGCGTGTCCGGATTTTACTACAAAATTTTCCTTCGGGATTCCTTTTTGCCAGGCTTTTCGATCTTCTTTACCTTTTGGCACGTAAAAGAAATGAAATTTCTTGGAGCAGCTGTCATAACCTGACTTACATCCAGGGGCAATACAACACGTTCCATCCTTTTTACTTATTTTAGTGCCAAATTTCATATTAATAGCATTTTTAAATTTTTACACTTTGATTAGTAACACAGAAAACCCATTGTCATTACGAAAACTGTCGATAAAATTAATTTTTCACTAATTTTTCCTATGCTTCAAGTGACCATTCATCCTGTATTTCGCAGGACAGTCCCGCATTTGAGCAATGCGTCCTGCGAAGGTAAATTTCCTGCAAAACGTCCTGTAAAAGACGATTTTTTCCAAAACGTCCCGCAAAAAGGTTTTTTTTTCTACTTCGAGCCTTTTGAGTTTCTCTCTAGGTTCTTGACCAATCAAATTTGAGTTTCAACATTGCGTGTGATATATATATTTTTTGCAACACCCACCACTAAAGTTGACGTTTTCATGCTTGTGAAATGTGCCTAAAGGACCTTATTTGAGCAGACTGTGTGCGAATAATTTTCGCGCATGCGCAGTTTGAAGATGGCTTATTTTAGGCACTGGTGAAAAAGTTGCGCATGCGCACTTTCGAGATGAGGTACTTTAGACACTGGCATAGGTAACTTTAAACACTGGTGTTGGTATCTTCTTGAAATAAATTTAGATTTAACTTAAAAAAATGTTTTAATGATTGAAGTTTTGTTTTTAGGGTTTCGTAGCCCCCCCCCCCCCCGGCAAAAGAGCATAAACGCCATACTTTTTTTTAAATAATTTTTTTCCAAAAAAATTTGTTTGTTTCCAAATTTTTTTTTTTCAAAATTTTTTTTTTCAAACATTTTTTGTCACCAAATTTTTTTTTTCAAAAATTTTTTGTCACAAAATTTTTTTTCCAAAATTTTGTTGCACAAAATTTTTTTTTCAGAACATTTTTTTTTCAAACATTTAAACAAAAAAATTTTCGAACATTTAAAAAAAAAAGTTTTTCTTCAAAACAATTTCTTTACTCCATTCTATGCAATATAAAATTAGTATTTTTTGTTCCCTCCTCCTATGAACTTTTTCGGGCTGGCGTTGCAAAAAATAGCGTGTGAAACACGTGCGCATAGGTGATTTGTAACTCGTGTGATTGCATCATTCGCCTGCGGCTCGAAGAACTCGTCTATGGTTTCGCACTCGCTTCGCTCGTACGCTAACCACCGACTCATGCTTCGAGCCTCCGGCTTATGCTGCAAAATTCACACTCGCACACAATCACCTATTTTGCGCACTTGTATCACAAATAACTAATTCAGAACGCTATCACAAAAATGGCGTGTTTTCATGCTTCCATAGACAAACGCAAAAGTACGCGTTTTGAGCGGTGTCTGGCGGTCCGCTGGATGAGTTACAAAATAGGGTTCAGTGAGCACGACGTGACGTAGAGTTAAAAAAAGAGCTCGTTTTGTGCGTGTCTCCGTATTTTTCTAACGCTAGAGAGAGACCGTGGGTGATAAAGATAGAAAGAGAAATTCATAGCGGATTGGTGAGTCGATATTTCTAACGAAGAATGTAGCATGTTCCTATCGCCTCACACATTATACATTGTTGTCTTATTCACGCTCGTTAGAACAAAAATGCAGTAGAGCTCGTGCGTACCTTCACCGACTCAAAACGTGATTTTGCATTTTTCCATGGAGACAATGAAATCACGCTATTTATGATATTGTTCTGAAAAGTATCGTTCGTAACTCCTGTGAACTGACGGCTTTTTTTCAAACTCGCCTCCTGTTCGGGCGCCTGTGCGCTCTCACCTACGACTCGTTACAAAAACATTACGCTCACTTCAAAAAGGCCGTCAGTCCACATTAGTCACAAAATGTACTATGGATGAATGTGCTTCATGACTCAAGACTTTCTTAGTGTAAACATATTAAATCTGACCCCCCCCCCTCCCTCAATCCTGTCAGCGTCCTGCATTTGAGCGTTTCAAATATGGTCACTTTACCTATGCTTGCCATGTAAAAACAGGCTGGAAAGACTCCCTGCGCCATCTGCGCTCCACGCTTCACTTGACCGTATTAGTGAACTAACGTCGCTGTAGGTAAAAAATGAATAAAAACAAAAATTTTTGAATGTCTTCACAACAGGATTATTCTGGGTACAGCACATATAGCCGCAAATGGACAAGACCCTCTTCACAAAATGGTTCGGAAACACGAGGAAGTGGGCAAAGGGGCGTTTCTGTACAAAGCAGCGGAGGAGGCTGCTGAAACACTCGGCCTTGACTTCAATATCAGGGGTGAGCAAAATGCATTAAATCTTATCCATCTCGGGTAGTCACTTCTGAAGGCCCGGATTAAGAAAGCACAGGAGAAAAACTTCCGCGAGCAGCTCCTCGACAAGAGGATGCACGGCATCTTCCACAGAAATGTGAAGGATCAGTCGATGTCGTATGAGCTAACTTTTGCTTTCCTTAAATCATGCGGATTGAAGTCGGGCACGGAGGGTTTCATTTTGGCATGTCAAGACGGTGTCATTTCCACTCTAGCATACCGTCGCCACATTTTGAGCCAAGACATTCCCGATGATAGCTGCAGAGTATGTCATGCACACCCCGAGCATCTAGAACACATACTATCTAGTTGTTCAACTCATGCGGGAACGACCTACATCCAAAGGCACAATGCGGCACTAAGAGTGCTTTATCAATTGTCAATTGTCGAAAATAAGAAGTGCCGCATATACTGGAACTCCATATTCTCGACAATTGTTTCTGTTGCACACTGGACGCCTGACATAGTTCTCCTTGACTTCGAGAAACGAACCATGCTTGTATTCGAATTTTCGGCACCAGCTGACAAAAACCTCATAGCCAAGGAGAAAGAAAAGAAAGACTCTTGACACAACTTCTACGTTAATATAACAATTGAATATTAATGATAACTGAGGAGAGTAAGGTACAACGTATCGATTATCTACAATATAACTGTTTGGACGTTCATAGTTTTTACCCGTATCTCTCCCACGATAAGTTAGAAAATTGTTTTCATCATACATCAATCGAAAATTCGACTTTCGATGCCTGTGGAGTGGGTTGAAAATCGAATTTTCAACCTTAGGGAAGAAAGTGACAGATCAATGTAAATGGCGGTGTTTGACAGATAAATGTAAATGGCCCGAGCGAAGCGAGGGCTGATATCATACGCGTGACATAGCTGCCTCGGCCCAAGTCATGCATACAATTTTTCATCATATCGATAATCGAAAATTCGACTTGAGAGGTGCCTGTGGAGCGGTTTCACGAGTGTGATATCAGCCCTCGCTCCCTCGGACAACTAACTTCACACCCATGAAATCGTTGCCTTTCGACCCCCGTCACGCAATATACTATTTCATTCATTGTTGTATGTTCCTTTAAACTTTTTGAAAAATTTTTTGAACATTTTTCATCTATCCTACACCAATCACCACATGGTCCATGAATATTGTTTTGCATAATAATTGCATGTAACAATGAATTTGAATTCGGATCAGGAATCTCTGCAGAAATATATTTGTCTACACTATCTGATGTTAAAATTTTTTTATTCTGTTTCAGGCAATTCAATAACACCAACATATGATTTAACATCTGCGAAAATTTTTTGTCTGGTAATTAAATCTAATAAATCATCAACTTTTAAAGCAAACACTTTTGCAACTATATCTGGTCTATCTGAAGTTGATTGATTCGGTTCAAGATTTTCGATTATTTCTATCCATTTTGGATTGCATGTCATTGTTATAAATAAATCTGGTTCAGCATGTTTACTTACAATTGTCATCGCATCTTGATATTGCTGCATCATTTTGCAAGGTGACCCTATGCATGTTGATGGTAGAACTACTAACTTTCCAATATGTGCATTATTTTCAGTTATTCTCTTTTTTATGTGATCTGCTAAGCCCTTATATGATTCAGCTCTAATTTTATCTTGATTATTTCTCAAGTACTGTAAACGATCTTTCTCCATTTTATTGTATTGTATTGTGATATATTATTGTATTGTCCACCAACCATTGTTGAAACAATCTTCCACCAAACAGAAATGGATTGAACTCGTTTTCTCTAATTGCCATACGATATTTAAGATAATCTGCTCTAATTACTCTTTTTTTCTTAATTCTATAATCACTGCGTATCATATTTATGTCATAACGAAAATCTCCATGTGGATGAAATATTGGGCATATACAAGGTTCTACTTTAGGATCGAAGCTATTAACTGTTTGCAATTTTTAAATATTTGTATTCTAAATTGTTAGAAGAATCAGAATTTTCACCTTCAGAATTTGTATGAAATATAGCAGCTACCTCATTACTTGTTTGAATATTGAATCTTCTACGATCCATTCCCTTTTGCAAAGTAAATATCATTTTAAGTTCCGGAATTTCTTTATTACTTACTTTTGCTAATTCTGTTTCAAGATGTATTACTTCAGCCATCATTCTATAGGATTTCGTAGAAATATTATAATCCCTCATTATAATTTTTGAAACTTCAATTTCCAAATTATCATTTTGTTTTAATTTATTTTCAATTGCCTCATTTGCATCAATAGTTGACCAAAATATGAATTGTTATATGATCTAATATTTCGTCTGAAATTTCCTGATTTTGGATGTGAACCATCTAATAATGGTCGCAATTCAATTGGATATTCCTGTAAATTATTCAAAAATACACCACCATGACATTGCAATGTTGTGTTATATAATTGTTAATGTTATTATTTGAATTATGTGCATTGAATTTTTCATATGCATTTTCTTTGGTACTGTTTAAAGAAAAGAAATACCAATGATCATGATAAATATTATTATCTTTATAAGAATATTGTACTGTATCTGATTTAATATTTGTAAATTCATTAATCTTATCATACTGAGACGTATCTTTGTTACTGAAATTTATTTTTCTCTCAATTTTTTTATAATTATTTAATATACACGAATACGTATGATCGTGAATTACGTTACAACATTGTCGAATTGAATTTGATTCATTATTGTTCCGTAGGTCAAATCTTGCAATCTTACATTCTTTTTAATTATCTAATTTATCGCGACTAATGCTTCTCTTTTTGCTTATATTTTCTAATTGTATTACTTCTTTTATCTGAATTTGGGCATTAGAAATATTATACTCGCTTCTAAAATAATACGTTTTTTCTCATGTATCGGAATGGATTCATAAATATCTCTCTTTGATGGACTTAGATTAGAGTACTGTTCTGAAAAGATTCGATTATTAATTTTCTTAATTTACTATCCACATTCTCGGAAATATTTATTTTTTATGACACATGCATGATTTCAGCCCTTTTCGACGTCTATGAAGCGGGGCTAAATCTCTACTTTGTACTCCCTAGGGTCTGAAAAGTGGCGTCAGAGGTAAATAATTAAAATAATACATCTATGAGCTCGCATTTTACGATTATCGGCCCACTCACCGCAAAAACTGTGAGGAAATTTTTGTTGCAGATAATAAAATTTTGCGGTTATTTATGGAAAGTTACCATATATAAATTATCAAATTACCGTAAATTACCGAAAATTTTCATAAATTTCCGGAAATTTATGGAAATTTATAAAAATGAGTTTTGATTATTTATGGTAAGTTACCATATTTACCTGTAAAATTACCATTAATGACAACATTTGATGAATTTCTGGAAATTTATGGAAATTTTTAAAAATGAATATTGGGTAATTTATGGCAAAATACCATATTTACCGGTAAAATTATCATAAATGACCAAAAATTTTCATAAATTTCCGAAAATGTATGGAAATTTTTAGAAATAAATATTGGGCAATTTATGGTAAGTTACGATATTTACCGGTAAAATCACCATTATTGACCGAAAATTTTCATAAATTTCCGGAAATTTGTGGACATTTTTAAGAATGAATTTTAGGTCATTTATGGTAAGTTACCATATTTAACTGTGAAATTACCCTAAATTACCAAACATTTTCATAAATCTCCTTATTTCCTCTTTTTCAATTAAGTTACTGTTAATTTTTTTTTGTAATTATCTGCGAAGGTTTTTCATACATTTTTACCACTTCCTTTTTAATTCTGTATTCATTTTTCTTATGAATTTCTACAAGTCTAGAATTTGATTTTTTTTGTTCCAGCACAACTTTCCATGTACAGGAAAAGTATTCCATCATATCATTTGGAAAACTATTATTTTGACAAATAACACTGACAGTAAGTGGCTTTATTTGGAAGTATGTTAAAAGCCAATGATGTAGCAAATGCAATAGCATATACCCCACAATCATATCTATTTGGTTGCATCTGAACATGTTCATTAGGGTGGTTCTTATTTATACTTGGTGGATTTTGTTTCTCGAATTTCTCTCCTCTCACCCCCCAGTTTTGTTCGAATGCCCAAAAAAAAAATCTCCTCCAAATTTGAGCAAAATCGGTTAATATTCAGGGGTGCCGCAAAGACCATGAAGTTTCCATTGATTTAACATGGGAAAAAGTCAGCTTTTTGAAAATCTAATATTTAAGCGCGATAATATGTTACAAATAATGTCGTGTTTCAGTATATTGTTCCGAATTCGTCAGAGAATAAGAATCAATCATGAATTTTGAGGATGAATAATTTTAAGCCACTCTTATGGGTCACCAAAGAAAATCCCATTAGTGACAAATTTGAATTTTACGTAATATTGCGGTTTATTGACGCTTTTTACAAGTTTTTTAGAAATAAATAATCATTATTCGGTAATTTATGAATACCCAGTCATTTGTTAAGTAATATTCAATTGTTTAAACAATTCTAATTTGTTTAAATATATTTTTTTGTTAGTTAACTCGCGAAATAAACGTGTTTTCTAGACTAAAACAAATTTGAATTTTTCAAACATCCACGAGTATTCATGATAAACAAATTAGTACTTGAAAATATTAAAATTTGTCGAAAATTTAGTGATATAAAATGTTACTCCTGCTTTTTTGAGGTAAAATATATGCTTGAATAAATACGTATTATTTAAATAATTGTAAAATTATTTAAACAAATTATTTCATTGTTATAATTGATCAAATAACTCATAAAGTCTAGAAAATACGTTTATTTCGCGAGTTAACTGAAAAAAAATATATTTAAACAAATTACAATTGTTTAAACAATTAAATATTACGTAACAAATGACTGGGTATTCATAAATTACCGAATAATGATTATTTATTTCTAAACTACTTTTAAAAGGCGGCAATAAACCGCAATATTACGTAAAATTCAAATTTGTCACTTATGGCGTTTTCTTTGGAGACCGATAAGAGTGGCTTAAAATTATTCAACCTCAAAATTTATGGTTGATTCTTATTCTCTGACGAATTCTGAACAATATACTGAAACACGGAATTATTTGTAACATATTATCGTGTTTAAATATGGGTAATATTCACGAAACTGTACACTTTTGCGCAGTACATATTTTTTTACTTTAAAAGTATATTATTTACGAAAATGAGGCATTATTTTCAGTACAAACTTGTAAAAAAATATATTATAGAAACTTTTTCAAAAACTTCACATAAATTTGATTAGAAACCGTAATATTTTCATTATGGAGCTGACCATTATGGAGCTGACATTTACAACTAAACTTACATTTTTCTCTTGAATTTTTTAACTTCTACTTTTTTCCGCACACCGGCAGTTTGTATCTGGACTATAACTGTAAATTAACTCAAAATCACTTATAGACTTCATTTACTTTAAGCGATTTATTGCATTTTGGAGCTGACCGGCTTTTTTGCACGGACTGTTTTGTAAACAAACCATCACAGCTGCCGAATGATTTCGAATGGGAAAAATTCCATCGAGGGTCAGTTAGATAGTTTGAGAGTCAGTCTTCGAAATAATGTCAGTAGATGGCGTTTAAATGAACCGCGAGATTTAAAAATCGTGAGAAAGTATGATAAACAAAATTATATGAAATCTGATGTGACAAAGTTCATCGCTTTATTTAGAAACTTTAAGAGTCATTTCTGTAACACTGTAGCGCACTCAAAATTGAACTATATACTTGGATTATTCAAATAATATATACACTGGAAGATAACATTAACTTAGTGAAATAAATTTTATGGATTTGCGCAAAATATTTTAATTTGGGACAATTACGGAGCTGACATTTTGGATATTTTTTACGCAATATAGTGTAAATATTTATTAAAAGGTACACTTATTTAGAGGTAAAAAATTAAATAAAGTTATTGTACGATAAAATATTACAAGTCTAAGACCTGGTTTGACTTTTTTCTATGTGTAAAAGCCGAAGCCGCAAAGGTGTACAGTTTCGTGAATATTACCCATATTTGATTTACAAAAAGCAGACTTTTTCCCATGTTAAATCAATGGAAAACTTCATGGTATTTGCGGCACCCCTAAATATTAACCGATTTTGCTCAAATTTGGAGATTTTTTTTGGAATTCGAACAAAACTGGGGGGGGGGGGGGTGAGAGCAGAGAAATTTGAAAAGTGAAAAATAAGGGCCACCCTAGTGTTCATACTGTAACTTTCGTTTATAAGGAAACAATAAGTTAATGTATGTCATAGCATCTAATCTGATAAATGTCGTATTCAAACTATCATATATATGTCAAACTTTTCCCAGATAACAATTTGGTCACACCTTGCCCGCATGGTGTTTGCACGCGTTCCGACCGATCGGCACGATGTGAGGGCAAGAGTGCAGACATATGTGTCCTCATATGCGCCGCACGCGTGTCGGCACGTGCGTGCCAGCGTCGTGCTAGCATGCACGTGTTTTGAGTTATAATTATTGAAAACAAGATGTTAAAAATAACATAAGTAACAGGAAACATTGTATGACGTTTTTAAGAAGAGACTCCTGTGTTGAACGTTGTTCTTTCACAACTGATGATGCAACAGGTGTTTATTCCAAAAGCGACATACACAAAATTATTCCTGCTATTTCTTAAATAATGTATTAGCGAGAAATATATATTTATCTGAAAATATTTTTGTATTTCGAACCATTTAAATTATTCAACACAGAACGTTTATTCATCACATTTGTTAAAAAATAAAGGGACTTTTTGTCTGTAAAATAAACTTGGGAAATAAGAAAAATTTAGAGCATGAAGCGAATTTGATCAGAGTTTTATTTTTACACAACTGCTATATTATGTTTTTAGTAATAATGCGCTTTTTGTGCCACACTCTTCACCGCAAGCTATATGCCGACATTTTCCCTAAGTACCTGACGAGCATGATAGACGCACGCTATGCTGCATATCATGCAGACCGTGTGCGGGCACTATGCGGGATTAATTATTACCCTTAGAACGGACTGTCACTGTGCTTGCATTGTTGTCGACACATCGTGCTTGCACGCCATGCGCCCATGTGTGTCCGCATGCATTGTTATCTGGGTTGTATCATGTTATATGCAGAACCAGTGTCCCTGCTCCTCATCTATTTGAGTATACATAATTTGAATATGTTTACGATCTTTTGGTATTACTTTCACGTATTTGGGTGTATTCATTAAAACTGTACTTTGCATTTGGCAACCACACTTTTGAAAAAGTAATTGTGCAAATTTATCAATGTCTGTATCTGTTAACTGACCTTTTACTCCCTCAGTAATCACCATCGGTCTATCTTTATAATATTTAAAATGCTATTCCTCTTTGTTCTTTGTGAATCATTTTTTGAAGGATTGTATTGTGCGTTCATATCAGTAACACGTAATTTTAACTGTTCATCTACAACATTAATTATATTTACAATATCCTCTTCTATCAATTCTTCATTATTTTGTTTCTCTATTGAAACACTAAGTTTCATCCATTTATTATTTGTTTTTTCTTCATTATTATCATTAGAAAAAGTATTCTTTTGACAATTAAAACTGGGCCTTCTATTTCCGAAGGCAATAACAGATTTGATATTTTTTTTTTTTTATGATACCATTAAGCCATTTCCCTTTCAGGGTAGGCGTGACTAGCTTGGTTGGAAAATAGTAATGTGTAGGTGGGTATATAGGTATAAGGTAGATAGGTATATAGGTGTTAGGCATAGATATTTTAGATTGATCTGGAATTGTCGTGTTATTTATTAAAATGACTCTAGAGATCTAGAGATCACCCCATGTGAAGAGCCTCACAAAATTGTTGTGTGGTTCCCCACTTGGGCCCATTTAGTATCCAAGGTCTTTGTTTCAGGCGCCATTCACTCTATTCTTACTCTGTTTACAAACTTTTTCTCGCCACACTTTTATTTCCTGTATTCTACTCTAGCTTCCTTCACGTCTATGCATTTTTTTATGCAAGCTCTCGTGTTTCTATGGCTTCTTATGTCTCTTCGGATTAGTGTCTCATTCACAGATTCTAACCATTCTTTTGGCGGTCTACCTCTGGGCATTCTGCCATTCACTTTACATTTGTACACTTGTTTTGCCAGTCGTTCATCTTTCATTCTTTCAAGATGAGCGAACCATCTTAATTGATTTCTTTCCCATGTGTCAACTATTGTCTCTTTTGCACCACATTCTTTGAGGATTATCTAGTTTCGGACATTGTCCATCAGTGTTTTTCCGCATATTGTGCGTAGAGGTTTCATGCCAATCGCGTTAATTTTACTCCTGTCCTTCTCTGGACAGGTCCATGTCTCGCTACCGTATAGTACAGTCGGTACGAATATAGAATTATGTATGGCCATTTTAGCTTTTTTTCAATGTTTTTATTTCTGAGCATGGACCCTGCTCTACCGATAACTTGCTTACCCTTATTTATGCGCCTATCTAACTCCCCATCTATTTTTCCGTCGCTAGTGAATAGGCTACCCAGATATACGTACTTGTCAACTTGTTCTAATCTCTCATCATTTAGGACAATGTTGCACATTGTTTTCTCACTTTTTCCTTCAAACACCATGATTTTTGTTTTATTTACGTTAATTTTGAGGCCCATGTTCTTCATGCTTGTATTAAGTTTATTTAACATTCTTTGCAAGTCCTCGATTGATTCTGCCATAATAATCTTGTCATCTGCGAAAGCTAACCCACGTACCTTCACTGTTTCGAGGTCTACACCTTCTTCGTCGAAGAGGGCCATTCTTAGACACTTATCCATAAATATGATAAATAGCCGTGAGGACATAACGCATCCTTGTTTCACGCCTTGCATAATATCGAACCAGTCACTCAGTTTCCCATTTACTCTTACAATCGCTTTACTACCTGTATATATTGATTTTATTGCTTATAGGAGCCATCCATTGATTCCGTACTCTTTAAGGACTTCCCAAAGTTTACTTCTATTTACCTTATCAAATGCTTTTTGTATGTCAACAAATGCACAGAAAACTTTCTTTCCTACTCTTAAGCTTTTTTCTGTGATCTGTCTTAAACTAAACATCTGATCTGTAGATGATCTTCCTGGCATAAATCCACTTTGGACATCCCATACCTTTTCTTCTGTAATTTTAATTACCCTACGAATCAGTGATAGTGAGGAATTAGAGCTACACAATTGCTATCGAATATATGTAATAAGTGAGATCGCATTTTCGATGTCAATAAGTAGCATCATTTGGAAGTATCTTAAAAGCCAATGATGTAGAAAATGCAATAGCATATACACCACAATCATATCCATTTGGTTTCTTCTGAACATGTTCATACTGTAACTTTGGTTTATAAGGAAATAATGACACTGTAAGAAATTTTCCCGAAAATGTGCGGAAATCTAATTACCCTAACATTTCGCCAATTTTCCCTAACATTTCGTAGGGAAAATGTCGGGAATTTTCCCAAATTTCAGGGAATTTTCCTTAACATTTCGTGGGAAAAATTTCGGGAATTTTCCCAAATTTTAGGGAATTTTCCGTAGCATTTCGTAGGGAAAATTTCGGAAAAGTTTCGGGAATTTTCCTAACTATTAGGGCATTTTTACTAGATAACTGTAGCGAAAATTTATGTAATTTTCCTGAATATTAGGGAATTTTTCCTAGAAAACTGAGGGAACGTTTCGCAAAAATTCGGGAGTCCGCCTTAAAGTTAGGGAATGGGGATATCTGAAATATTATAGCTATTTGTGATACAAGTGCGAAAAATAGGCGATTGCCAACGAGTGTAAATTTGTCAGCATGAGCCGCAGGCTCGAAGCACGAGTCGGAGGTTAGCGCACGAGCGAAGCGAGTGCGAAAACCAGGACGAGTGCGAAGAGCTGAAGGCGAATGCTGAAATCACACGAGTCAGCAATTGACTGTGCGCACGTGTATCACACGCTATTTTTTGCAACAACCTTCCGAGAAAGTTGTACTAAGAGAAAGACAAAGGAAGAATATTTACAGTTGCGGTGGTGGGGGAAGCGGTGAAACCCTCAGCGGAACGAAAACAAATTCTAAAAATACGAAATTTTAATTAAATTAAATCGAAATATATGAAAATAACTAATATACTATCTGGTGGAGTACACTCTTCACCAGTTTGATTCAAATCTTTATTTAAGTCCATCTTCGTTTGACAATGAGAAGGAAAATTTCACTTGCACTCTAAACACATCGACTTTAACCTCGCACCTGTCATCAGCTGTTCGCTTGGACACTGAGCGCTGCTGTTGCTACGTTGCGTTGCCCCCGAATTGTCGCGATGCGGAAAGTTGCTTATCTGCAAAGTGCGCATGCGCGTACATTCCGCTGATGTGGAAAGTATATAAGAATCGAACTGCGCATGCGCCAATATTATTCCCGCATTGTTATCCGGAATGAGTCACTTTGCATATAATTTAGCTACATGGAACGGAGTACTTTCGAGGTGGGTGTTGCAAAAAATACATTTTCTTTCTTGTATAGTCATATTCTATGAAGGTATATTTACAATAATAAGAAATAATGACACGGAAAATTTCATTAATTAGAATTATTTAACACAGAGAAAATTCGCGAAATGAGTCAGGAAAATAGCTGAAATTCACAATTTTTGGCATCAACTTATTAATTTGGGTGGTTTCCTCATCACGGTCGTTCTTTCTCTTCCGTCCTCTCCTATTACCCTGGCGGTGATTGATTTGTAAGAGCATCCTGGAACAAAAATGATATTTAGAATGTATTGAATAGGGCTTATATTAAATTGCAAGATGCCTCATAATTAATTTAAAAGATTTTTTATTCCATTAGGTGGAAAAACTTACCATTGT
Source organism: Andricus curvator (assembly GCA_932195095.1). NCBI lineage: Eukaryota > Metazoa > Arthropoda > Insecta > Hymenoptera > Cynipidae > Andricus > Andricus curvator. Next base: position 24,650 of record CAKNYM010043730.1, on the reverse strand, counting down.
ATGAATTCCAATTACGATGATTTTTTTGCGGCATAATTATAGCCATAAAAATAGTGGCTCAGTAGGAGGAGGAGAGTACCCTGAAGTACGCTGTCCATCTCAGAGATGATCGTCTCCTCTATAACTACTGCGCAGCGTATAATTTCGTCGTAGACTGGCATTCCTGTAACAAAAAGTACTTTTGTAAAGAAAAGGACTTGGAACATGATATCAGGGTGGCCACTGTTTTACAAATTGAAAAAAAATGTATAGATGAAGAAGAAGAACTTGTTATTATCTCTTCGATGTACCTTCAAGAAGAAATTTTCAGCTGCTGGACAAGATTGTATCAAGAACTTCTGGTGGAAGAAGTTTACTTCGCATATTCACCTCTTAATTAAAGTCAGAGACGCCCATTCCGCAGTGGTTGGTGTTAGGACGCAATATACTCCTACCGAAAAAAGGCAACTTGTCCAATCCAGAGAATGACAGGCCAATAACTTGTTTGAACACACTGTATGAGATGCCTGGATTGACTACCAGAAAGCTTTCGATTCAACCTCTCATAGACTTATCATCTGTCTGTTGGAAAGCTTGAAGGTGCATCCACACATACTGAGATGCATAGAGAGATTGATGTCTCTTTGGAAAACTAGATTTACTATCTCATCCAGAAAATATCGTGTGCCAACGAACAACGTCACCTTCCAGAGGGGCGTCTGTCAGGGTGATACCATGAGCCCTTTGATTTTTTGCATCATACTTCTGCCTCTATCTATCGCACTACGCAATTCTTCTGGATAACTCTGTGGCGACACTAATCAGCGCATGCATAAGGTCACTCATGTATTTTATATGGATGACCTGAAGATCTATGCCTCTGGTAAAAGTAAACTTCAAACTGCTATAAATACTATCAAGAAGTACACAGAAGAGATTGGAATGGACTTTGGATTGGACAAGTGTGCCAACATTAATCTGAAGAAAGGAAAGATTACTGGCGTTCCCAAGGACCCTGAGCTTGTGGATATAATTGTTATTAGACATCTTAATACTGGAGAGACCTATACATACCTGAGCGTGCCTCAAAGCCGCATTCAGGACGTAACATCAGTGATGAAGTCTTTCCGAAGCAGATACAAGCATCTTCTTCGACAGATTTGGTTTTTCAATCTGTCGACGTTTAACAAGGTATCTGCAACTAACATGCTTGCCGTCTCGGTCCTAATCTATTCGTTTGGGGTGGTTCAATGGACGAAGAACGAGCTTGCGCCCCTTGATATCACTGCACGTAAGATCATGCATATGCATAAAAGCTTGAATATCAATTCGTCAGTTCCAAGATTATACATTTCACGCCGTCAAGGCGGACGCGAACTTTTGCATCTCCAGTATCTTCATAACCGAATTGTTCTAAGTACAGCTTACATAGTTGTGAATGGCAGAGAACCTCTCCTCAAAATGGTCAGGAACCACGAGATGATTGGCGAAGGAGCGTTCCTTTACAAAGCCGCGGAGCAAACGGCCAAGACCCTTGGCCTGAATTTTAACATCAGAAGTGAGGAAAGTGCATTACTCCATCTAGATGCTTTACTTCTAAAAGCCGAAGTGAAGAAAGCAGAGGTTCAAAAATTTCTCCAACAGCTATTCGACAAGAAAATGCACGAAAAACTTTCACAGAAATGTAGAAAAACAGTCCTTGTTGTAGCAGTAAATTTTTGCTTTCCTCAGATCGGCAGGGCTTAATTCAGGTCCAGTGGGTTTTATTTTCGCATGCCAGGACGGTGTCATTTCGACCTTAGCATACCGTGACCCCATTTTATGTCGAGAAGTTCCCAGCGATAGGTGCAGAGCGTGTCATGCACAGGCTGAGTACCTAGAACACATATTATCAGGGTGTCCCACCTACACAGGAACGACATATATCTACAGACATAATGCGGCCCTAGGAGTGCTTGATTACCATCTTTGTCGCTCTTACGGTGTTGGTAGCGACCTACCCTACCAAACGCTCCAAGAGAGATAGAGTCAATTGTTCAAAACGCGAAGTGCCAAATTTTCTGGAATTACGATTTTTGAACAGCAGTCTCTGTTGCACATTCGAGGCCAGACATCGTTCCCCAAGACTTCGAAAAACGATATATATTCGTCATCCAATTCTCGGCTCCGTCCGAATACAACATCACTGCCAAGGTGGAAGACAAGGAGGAGAGGTATCAAGACCTTAAAAGGGAGCTGCAACGACTGTACCCAAAATATTCGTTAAAAGTAATTGTCCTTGTGATAGGTGTTCTCGTAGGTGCGAAACTATCACTGGTTCGTACCCTTAAAGCCCTACCTGCGTGTCCTCAAGACACTCAAGGGTTTTGCCGGCCTGTCGTTGTGATTTCATCGTGCCCTGTGACCAACCATCTCACGGTTGTGAGACGTGGCCATAAGTGTGATTCACCGCGGTTCTACTGGGAGTCGCTGTCATTTTTAGATGGCAGTTGCTCTCCCAGTTTCCCAGTAAAAAGAAACTAATTGGGACGAATTGGGAAGAATTCGCCAGGAGCCTCCGTGAATCTTGCTTTGCGACAATCTCGAATTGGAGATGGTGGTGAATTCGTGTAAATTCGTGAAAAGTAATAAAGTCTTCAAATATTCTATTCGCCCGAATTCAGCGAAAAATGTTTGGGGGATCTAATTCATTTGAATGCGTCAGCACGAATTATTTTCAGTGTCCGCCAATTCATGTTAATTCGCGAGATTCTAAGTCAAGCCCCAATTCGCCAGAATTCGCCAGCGCGAATAAATTCAAAGACTGGCCTATTCAATCCAATTCGTATGTTATAACCAACGCTCTCGGCATAAAGGATCCGTTGTAAATAAATACCAATAAGCCCGTAGCTGAGTGGTCGCCCTCTGGGATTTATACACTCGAATCGCTGGTTCGAGTCTCAAGGCATGCAATTTTTATTATTTTTTTTTCGAAATGACCTCGACCACAAATTGAGGTGAATTGACACGCATTCAATTCGCTCTGGTCCAATTCGTTTCAACGAATCAGAAAGCAGAATTCGGGCGAATTTAAGCATGTTAATTCACCGCAATCCTCCCGAATTAGTTTTTTTACTGGGTTGCTTTGCAATTGTGTGCATGCATCTTTTACCTTCAACAACTCACTCTGTACTTCCCTCGCTATTTTTGTTGTATTTTTCATCTGCCTGCACTTCCTGATATAGTCACTGAAATAGGCTTGGATAACAGGAAGTTTATTTTCTACATTCTCTTCCTAAACGGCTAGAACATCTCTACCAATGAGCGTAGATGCATGGTTCAAGAAATGCGGCTTCAGCTTTAAGTGAGGCCAGTGATGACTTAGGATGTCATTCAGACTCAAATCTTCCTGCTCTCGTCTGTTAGGGCAGATCCTTTAGGATGCGTAGGTTGTTGTCCTCCTCAAGAACAATCTGTGAATTAAGTACAATGTACAATTGAATTTCAGAGGATATCAATCCGGCTGGGGATTCTTTCACAGGGGTTTCGTGAACGATTCGGTTTTTTCAAACAATTGATGAAAACAGTTTTAAATAATTTTTATAGGAATAAAAAATTAAATTACACTAATTAATGTTTTTTAAGCGAGTCATGATGCGTTAGAGTTTAAAAAAATCGAAATACCTTGCACGACAGACTTGGTGGAATATCTAACTTTTTACAAGCAGAAGAGATAATTTGTAGGAAATGTGGAAACTCACATTAGATTTTACCTCTTGTTTGTAAATATGAAGAGAACCATATCCTATTAGGTCTCCAATAGACAGACACTCATATCGCACAATATTTTCCAGTTCATGTAGTCAAAGCCTCGGCTGGAATGTGGTCTCCAAGAAGGTATAGACGCTCTTCATTATTGCATAATAGTATGACCATTCTCCCCATCTCAACATTGTATTGATAAGTCTCTTGTCTTATCGCAACAACATTCCCTTTTTTGTAGTAGGTTCCTCGGAACACTGCACTAAAACACTATACGCAATAATAGCAATCAATTGAAAACATCAATTTTAATGAGTAATTCCTATATTGTAGGAACGTGTATTTTCTTCACAATGCATGTAATCAATAATTTAACATTTTCAAAAATATTAAATAATTTAAAATCAATATTTTCAATCAAATATGTAAGTAATTGTCGTTCATAAATATATTAAACAATTTTTTTGTAATCAATTGCATGCAAAAAAATTGAAATGAATCATGTGTGAACAAATAATAATAATAATAATTTATAATGAATACGTCTAAATTAATATTTAATAGGTGAAAACGACATTTACTTAAATTACTACAAAGAAGTCAATCGTGTCTTACACTTTCATGTTATATTTGCAATGAGATCATTCAAGAAAGGTTCTCATGCATTTTATCATAAATAAATGTTATTCAACCAAATATAAGAAGTATTAAAGCTAATAATTGATTCTAAGCTGCGATCTCACATTAACAAATAGTACTTCAAAAGCATTGTCTTCAAAAGTCCAATCCAACATAAATCAAATATATTAAATGCGTAAGTGTCGAAGTTTAAAATAATTCATTGAACAAATGCTTTTACCCATTATTTCCAATTATATTTATGCAAAGAAATATCCAATTTTTCAAATCAATAATTGTACAAATTGCAATTAGTTCATCCAACGCGGTTGAAACGAAGGTTGAGCTCAGATCCCTCGATATCGGGTCCCGAAAAGTTATACACATGAACAAAAGTATGCACCTTAAGTTTTCTGTTCCGCGACTTTACATCTCACGCCGTCAAGATGGCTGCGGAATACTGAATCTTGAATGTCTTCACAACAGGATTATTCTGGGTACAGCACATATAGTCGCAAATGGACAAGACCCTCTTCTTAAAATGGTCCGGAAACACGAGGAAGTGGGCAAAGGGGCGTTTCTGTACAAAGCAGCGGAGGAGGCTGCTGAAACACTCGGCCTTGACTTCAATATCAGGGGTGAGCAAAATGCATCAAATCTTATTCATCTCGAGTACTCAATTCTGAAGGCCCCGATTAAGAAAGCACAGGAGAAAAACTTCCGCGAACAGCTCCTTGACAAGAGGATGCACGGCATCTTCCACAGAAATTTAGAGGATCAGTCGATGTCGTATTAGCTAAAGTTTGCTTGCCTTACATCACGCGGATTGAAGTCGGACACGGAGGGTTTCATTTTGGCATTTCCCGATGATAGCTGCAGAGCGTGTCATGCACACCCCGAGCATCTAGAACACATACTATCTAGTTGTTCAACTCATGCGGGAACGACCTATATCCAAAGGCACAATGCGGCACTAAGAATGCTTTATCAATTGTCAATTGTCGAAAATGAGAAGTGCCGCATATACTGGAACTCCATATTCTCGACAATTGTTTCTGTTGCGCACTGGACGCCTGACATAGTTCTCCTTGACTTCGAGAAACGAACCATGCTCGTTTTCGAATTTTCGGCACCAGCTGACAAAAACGTCATAGCCAAGGAGAAAGAAAAGAAAGAGAGGTATAAGGACCTTATAAGGCAGTTTCGACGGTTATACCCAGAATATTCTGTTAAGCTAATCGTCTTGATCATCGGCGCTATGGGAGGTGCCAAGGTTCCACTGGTTAATAGCCTGAAAAGCATCCCTGCGTGTCAACAAAATGCTAAGACATTTCGGCGAAAATGCAGAAGGCGGTCGTCCTTGGGTCGCTCCGTGTCGTGAGGGCGCACGAGACGTTTGTCGGATCATCGTATTGCCTTCGTTGCAGACTGTAAGGTCTCACGGTCGTGGGACGTGGTTACAGCTAAAATTTTACCACGAGTTCGCTGGGAGCGGGTGCAATTTTTCAGATTAGCACCCGCTTCCGGCGAAATCCTGCGGTTGTCCTCATGACAAACTTTCAACTACATATATATTTAACTGATTGAACACTTGACACAACTTATACGTTAATATAACAATTGAATATTAATGATAACTGAGGAGAGTAAGGTACAACGTATCGATTATCTACAATATAACTGTTTGGTCGTTCATAGTTTTTACCCGTATCTCTCCCACGATAAGTTAGAATATTGTTTTCATCATACCTCAATTGAAAATTCGACTTTCGATGCCTGTGGAGCGGGTCGAAAATCAAATTTTCAGCCCTAGGGAAGAAAGTGACAGATCAATGTAAATGGCGGTGTTTAACAGATAAATGTATATGGCCCGAGCGAAGCGAGGGCTGATATCGCACTCGTGAAATCGTTCCCTCGGCCCGAGTCATGCATACAATTTTTCATCATATCGATAATCGAAAATTCGACTTGAGAGGTGCCTGTGGAGCGGTTTCACGAGTGTGATATCAGCCCTCGCTTCGCTAGGGCAGCTAACTTCACACTTATGAAATCGTTGCCTTTCGACCCTCGTCACGCAATATACTATTTCATTCATTGTTGTATGTTCCTTTAAACTTTTTGGAAAACTTTTTGAACATTTTTCATCTATCTTACACCAATCTCCACATGGTCCATGAATATTGGTTTGCATAATAATTGCATGTAAAAATGAATTTGAATTCGAATCAGGAATTTCTGCAGAAACATCTGCGAAAATTTTTTGTCTGGTAATTAAATCTGAAAAATGATCAACTTTTAAGGTAGTGTCCGAGTCCCACACTCGTACAAATATTGGAGTCCCGTAGGGCGCCTGTCTTTGTATGCTGTATTGAAAAAATTTCATGGTCCCGCATACTCAATATTTTAATGCACTCCTGGCTTAGAATTCGTAGCGTGTTTGTATACGTATAGTCACCAATCCTATGCCAGCGGCAGATTCGTAGATCGTGAAACGTCGCAATTTTAAATTAACCATACTGACCAACTGTGTGTATGTGAGTGTATCGAGTTCCTGCATCGAGCAAAGCAGGAGAGAGGCGACAGCGTTGCCGGATCGCGAATCTTTGACGTTTATGCGTTTGAAAGTAATTAAAATTTCAATTTTTTCCATTCGATTATCTAGAAAAGTACATGGTGAAGAGATTTTATTATTTTTCTGACATATTTGTATTTTCAAGCAGCACAAGTTGACACATTCTTTCAATTTCTCTACCAGAGCGTTTTATTACTACAAATTAAAATATGGAGAGTGCCTGTGCATTGCCCATGCATTCTGTATTAAAGTAGTCATCTTTAACATTAATTATCTCGACATCAGTGTGGTAGAAAAATTTGAAATTAATTTAGCATATCAAAAAACATTTTACTTGAAATATAAGCTCGACTTTAAACAATTCTACCAGAGATCGATTTTTTCGGAAACCACCTTCAAGCAAACACTTTTGCAACTATATCTGGTCTATCTGAAGTTGATTGATTCGGTTCAAGATTTTCGATTATTTCTGTCCATTTTGGATTGCATGTCATTGTTATAAATAAATCTGGTTCAGCATGTTTACTTACAATTGTCATCGCATCTTGATATTACTGCATCATGTTGCAAGGTGACCCTATGAATGTTGATAGTAGAACTACTAACTTTCCAATATGCGCATTATTTTCAGTTATTCTCTTTTTATTGTGAGCTACTAAGCCCTTATATGATTCAACTCTTATTTTATCTTGATTATTTCTCAAGTACTGTAAACGATCTTTCTCCATTTTATTGTATTGTATTGTAATATATTATTGTATTGTCCACTAACAATTGTTAAAACAATCTTACATCAAACAGAAATGGATTGAACTCGTTTCCTCTAATTGCCATAAGATATTTAAGATAGTCTGCTCTAATTACTCTTTTTTTTGTTAATTCTATAAACACTGCGTATCATATTTATGTCATAACCAAAATCTCCATGTGGATGAAATATTGGGTATATCCAAGGTTCGACTTTAGGATCTAAGCTATTAACTGTTTGCAATTTTTAAATATTTTTATTTCAAATAGTTACAAAAGAATCAGAAATTCCACCTTCAGAATTTGTATTAAATATAGCAGCTACCTCATTACTTGTTTGAATATTGAATCTTCTACGATCCATTCCCTTTTGCAAAGTAAATATCATTTTAAGTTCCGGAATTTCTTTATTACTTACTTTTGCTAATTCTGTTTCAAGATGTATTACTTCAGCCATCATTCTATAGGATTTCGTAGAAATATTATAATCCCTCATTATAATTTTTGAAACTTCAATTTCCAAATTATCATTTTGTTTTAATTTATTTTCAATTGCCTCATTTGCATCAATAGTTGACCAAAATATGAATTGTTATATGATCTAATATTTCGTCTGAAATTTCCTGATTTTGGATGTGAACCATCTAATAATGGTCGCAATTCAATTGGATATTCCTGTAAATTATTCAAAAATACACCACCATGACCGCAACAATCATTAACAGAATTGCTTCGTTTATAAAAACATTCTTCTTGTTTGAAATGCTGAGCATTACAATGTTCGCAAATTGAATTCATAATTCCAAGATAATGTTCTTGACATTGAATATTTTCCTTTTCATTGCAATGTTGTGTTATATAATTGTTAATGTTATTATTTGAATTATGTGCATTGAATTTTTCATATGCATTTTCTTTGGTACTGTTTAAAGAAAAGAAATACCAATGATCATGATAAATATTATTATCTTTATAAGAATATTGTACTGTATCTGATTTAATATTTGTAAATTCATTAATCCTATCATACTGAGACGTATCTTTGTTACTGAAATTTATTTTTCTCTCAATTTTTTTATAATTATTTAATATACACGAATACGTATGATCGTGATTTACGTTACAGCATTGTCGAATTGAATTTGATTCATTATTGTTCCGTAGGTCAAATCTTGCAATCTTACATTCTTTTTAATTATCTAATTTATCGCGACTAATGCTTCTCTTTTTGCTTATATTTTCTAATTGTATTACTTCTTTTATCTGAATTTGGGCATTAGAAATATTATACTCGCTTCTAAAATAATACGTTTTTTCTCATGTATCGGAATGGATTCATAAATATCTCTCTTTGATGGACTTAGATTAGAGTAGTGTTCTGAAAAGATTCGATTATTAATTTTCTTAATTTACTATCCACATTCTCGGAAATATTTATTTTTTATGACACATGCATGATTTCAGCCCTTTTCGACGTCTATGAAGCGGGGCTAAATCTCTACTTTGTACTCTCTAGGGACTGAAAAATGACGTCAGTGGTAAATAATGAAAATAATACATCTATGAGCTCGCATTTTACGATTATCAGCCCACTTACCGCAAAAACTGTGAGGAAATTTTGGTTGCAGATAATAGAATTTTGCGGTTATTTATGGAAAGTTACCATATACAAATAATCAAATTACCGTGAATTACCGAAAATTTTCATAAATTTCCGGAAATTTATGGAAATTTATAAAAATGAATTTTGGTTAATTTATGGTAAGTTACCATATTTACCTGTAAAATTACCATTAATGACGGAAACATTTGATGAATTTCCGGAAATTTATGGAAATTTTTCAAAATGAATATTGGGTAATTTATGGCAACATACTATATTTACCGGTAAAATTATCATAAATGACCGAAAATTTTCATAAATTTCCGGAAATTTGTGGACATTTTTAAGAATGAATTTTAGGTCATTTATGGTAAGTTACCATATTTAACTGTGAAATTACCATAAATTACCAAACATTTTCATAAATCTCCTTATTTCCTCTTTTTCAATTAAGTTACTGTTAATTTTTTTTGTAATTTTCTGCGAAGGTTTTTCATACATTTTTACCACTTCCTTTTTAATGCTGTATTCATTTTTCTTATGAATTTCTACAATTCTAGAATTTGATTTTTTTTTGTTCCAGCACAACTTTCCATGTACAGGAAAAGTATTCCATCATATCATTTGGAAAACTATTATTTTGACAAATAACACTGACAATAAGTGGCTTTATTTAGAAGTAGGTTAAAAGCCAGTGATGTAGCAAATGCAATAGCATATACACCACAATCATATCCATTTGGTTGCATCTGAACATGTTCATTAGGGTGGTTCTCATTTATACTTGGTGGATTTTTTTTCGAATTTCTCTGCTCTCACCCCCCAGTTTTGTTCAAATGCCCAAAAAAAATCTCCTCTAAATTTGAGCAAAATCGGTTAATATTTAGGGGTGCCGCAAAGACCATGAAGTTTACATTGATTTAACATGGGAAAAAGTGAGCTTTTTGAAAATCTAATATTTAAACGCGATAATATGTTACAAATAATGTCATGTTTCAGTATATTGTTCAGAATTCGTCAGAGAATAAGAATCAATCATAAATTTTGAGGTTGAATAATTTTAAGCCACTCTTATGGGTCCCCAAAGAAAATCCCATTAGTGACAAGTTTGAATTTTACGTAATATTGCGGTTTATTGACGCTTTTTAAAAGTTTTTTAGAAATAAATAATCATTATTCGGTAATTTATGAATGCCCAGTCATTTGTTAAGTAACATTCAATTGGTTAAACAATTTTAATTTGTTTAAATATTTGTTTTTTTCAGTTAACTCGCGAAAGGAACGTATTTTCTAGACTTTATGAGTTATTTAATCAATAATAACAATGAAATAATTTGTTTAAATAATTTTACAATTATTTAAATAAAACGCATTTGTTGATGCATATATTTTACCTAAAAAAAAGCAGGAGAAACAGTTTATCTCACTAACTTCTCGACAGATTTTAATATTTGTAAGTACTAATTTGTTTATTATGAATACTCGTCGATGTATTGAATAGGGCTTATGTTAAATTGTAAGATGCCTCATAATTAATTTTAAATGATTTTTTATTTCATTAGGTGTAAAAACTTACCACTGTATGAATTCCAATTACGATGATTTTTTTGCGGCATAATTATAGCCATAAAAATAATGGCTCAGCAGGAGGAGCAGAGTACCCTGAAGTACGCTGTCCATCTCAGAGATGATCGTCTCCTCTATAACTACTGCGCAGCGTATAATTTCGTCGTAGACTGGCATTCCTGTAACAAAAAGCACTTTTGTAAAGAAAAGGACTTGGAACATGATATCAGGGTGGCCACTATTTTACAAATTGAAAAAAAAATATATATATAGATAAAGAAGAAGAACTTGTTATTATCTCTTCAATGTCACTTCAAGAAGAACTTTTCAACTGCTGGACGAGATTGTATCAAGAACTTCTGGTGGAAGAAGTTTACTTCGCATATTCACCTCTTATTTAAAGTCGGAGACGCACATTCCGCAGTGGTTGGTGTTAGGACGCAATATACTCATACCGAAAAAGGCAACTTGTCCAAACCAGAGAATGACAGGCCAATAACTTGTTTGAACACACTGTATAAGATGCCTGGATTGACTACCAGAAAGCTTTCGATTCAACCTCTCATAGACTTATCATCTGTCTGTTGGAAAGCTTGAATGTGCATCCACACATACTGAGATGCATAGAGAGATTGATGTCTCTTTGGAAAACTAGATTTACTATCTCATCTAGAAAATATCGTGTGACAACGAATAGCGTCACCTTCCAGAGGGGCGTCTTCCAGGGTGATACCATGAGCCCTTTGATTTTTTGCAGCACAGTTCTGCCTCTATCTCTCGCACTACGAAATTCTTTTGGATAACTCTGCGGCGACACTAATCAGGGCGAGTATAAGGTCACTCATGTATTTTATATGGATGACTTGAAGATCTATGCCTCTGGTAAAAGCAAACATTAAACTGCTATAAATATCGTCAAGAAGTACCCAGAAGAGATTGGGATGGACTTTGGATTGGACAAGTGTGCCAACATTAATCTGAAGAAAGGAAAGATTACTGGCGTTCCCAAGGCCCCTGATCTTGTGGATATAAGTGTTATTAGACATCTTAATACTGGAGAGATCTATACATACCTGAGCGTGCCTCAAAGCCGCATTCAGGACGTAACATCAGTGATGAAGTCTTTCCGAAGCAGATACAAGCATCTTCTTCGACCGATTTGGTTTTCCAATCTGTCGGCGATGAACAAAGTATCTGCAACTAACATGCTTGCCGTCCCGATTCTACTCTATTCGCTCCAAGGGAGATAGAGTCAATTGACCAAAACGAGAAGTGCCAAATTTTCTGGAACTATAGTTTTCGAACAGCAGTCTCTGTTCCACATTCGAGGCCTGACATCGTTGTCCAAGACTTTGAGAAAAGAACTATATTCGTGATCGAATTCTCGGCTCCGTCCGAATACAACATCACTGCCAGGGAGAAAAAAAAGAGAAGGAGAGGTATGAAGACCTTAAAAGGGAGCTACAACGACTGTACCCAAAATATTCGGTAGAAGTAATTGTCCTTGTAATAGGTGTTCTCGCAGGTGCCAAACTATCTCGAATTGGAGATGGTGGTGAATTCGTGTAAATTCGTGAAAAGTAATAAAGTCTTGAAATATCCTATTCGCCCGAATTCAGCGAAAAATGTTTAGGGGATCTAATTCATTTTAATTTGTCAGCACGAATTATTTTCAGTGTCCGCGAATTCATGTTAATTCGCGAGATTCTAAGTCAAGCCCCAATTCACTAGAATTCGCCAGCGCGAATACATTCAAAGACTGGCCTATTCAATCCAATTCGTATGTTATAACCAACGCGCTCGGCATAAAGGATCCGTTGTAAATAAATATCAATGAGTCCCGTAGCTTAGTGGTCGCTCTCTGGAATGTATAAACTCGAGATCGCTGGTTCCAGTCTCAAGGCATGCAATTTTTATTATTTTTTTTCGAAATGACCTCGAGCACAAATTGAGGTGAATTGACACGCATTCAATTCGCTCTGGCTTAATTCGTTTTAACGAATCAGAAAGCAGAATTCGGACGAATTTAAACATATTAATTCACCGCAATCCTCCCGAATTAGTTTTTTTTACTGGGTTGCTTTGCAATTGTGTGCATGCATCTTTGACCTTCAATAACTCACTCTGTACTTCCCTCGCTATCTTTGGTGTATTCTTCATCTGCCTGTACTTCCTGCTATAGTCACTGAAATAGGCTTGGATAACAGGAAGTTTATTTTCTACATTCTCTTCCTAAACGGCTAGAACATCTCTACCAATGAGCGTAGATGCATGGTTCAAGAAATGCGGCTTCAGCTTTAAGTGAGGCCAGTGATGACAATGGATGTCATTCAAACTCAAATCTTCCTGCTCTCGTATGGTAAGGCAGGTCCTTTGGGATGCGTAGGTTGTTGTCCTCCTCAAGAACAATCTGTGAATTAAGTACAATATACAATTGAATTTCAGAGGATATCAATTCTGCTGGGGTTGCTTTCACAGGGGGTTCGTGATTGATTCGGTTTTTTCTAACAATTGATAAAAAAAGTTTCAAATAATTTTTATATGAATAAAAAATTAAAATAAACTAATTAATGTTTTTTAAGCAAGCCATGATGCGTTAGAGTTTTAAAAATTCGAAATACCTTGCACGAGAGCCTTGGTGGAATATCTAACTTTTTACAAGCAGAAGAGATAATTTGTAGGAAATTTTGGAAACTCACATAAGATTTTACGTCTTGCTTGTAAATATGAAGAGAATCATATCCCATTAGGTCTCCAATAGACAGACACTCATATCGCACAATATTTTCCAGTTCATGTAGTCGAAGCCTCGGCTGGAATGTAGTCTCCAAGAAGGTATAGACGCTCTTCATTATTGCATAATAGTATGGCCATTCTCCCCATCTCAACATTGTATTGATAAGTCTCTTGTCCTATCGCAACAACCTTCCCTTTTTTGTAGTAGGTTCCTCGGAACACTGCACTAAAACACTCAGTGAGTTTGAAACTAAATTATTAATTTAAAAATTAAGTAATTAATTAAATTAATTAATTAAAATTTAAAAAAAAATTAAAAACTAAAAATTGAACTAAATGTGAATCGTTTATAACTCGCTGGAGAGCTTGCGAGTAACGATGAATTTAAAACTCACTCTCATCATTTAATTGTAGCTCGCACTTTAGCCCGGCACCCGAACGCAACAAGCTTTCAAGGAGTTCATGCTTCTCTGACAAGGAGTCCATTATATAGTTCAAAGAATGTATGCAATAATAGCAATCAATTGAAAACATCAATTTTAATGAATAATTCCTATATTGTACGGAACGTGTATTTTCTTCGCAATGCATGTAATCAATAATTTAACATTTTCAAAAATATTAAATAATTTCAAATCAATTTTTTCAATCAAATATGTAAGTAATTGTTGTTCATAAATATATTAAACAATTTGTTGGTAATCAATTGCATGCAAGCAAATTGAAATGAATCATGTGAGAACAAATAATAATAATTTATAATTAATACGTCTAAATTAATATTTCATAGATGAAAACGACATTTACTTAAATTACTACAAAGAAATTAATCGTGTCTTACACTTTCATGTTATATTTGCAATGAGTTCATCCAAGAAAGGTTTTCATGCATTTTATCATAAATAAATGTTATTCAACCAAATATGAGAAGTATTAAAGCTAATCATTGTTTCTAAGCTGCGATCTCACATTAAAAAATAATACTTCAAAAGCATTGTCTTCAAAAGTCCAATCCAACATAAATGAAATATATTAAAAGCGAAAGTGTCGAAGTTTAAAATGATTCATTGAACAAATGCTTTTAACTATTATTTCCCATTAAATTTATGCAAAGAAATATCCAATAAGTGTGTCTAAGCTGCGATGTACAATTAACCAATATTACTTGAAATCCATTTTTTCCAATAGTCTAATCAAATAAAAATCCAATATCTTAAAATCCAACAAAAATTGTCATAAATTTTTGCGCAAATAAATGTTATCCAAACAAATATGAATTATTCAAACTCATAATTGTGTCTAAGCTGCGATGTCCAAGTAACCAATATTACTTCAAAGCCATTTTTTCCAAAAGTCCACTGCAATAGAAATCAAATATCTTACAAACATACGTGACCAAAATCCAAAAGTCCACTCTCCAATAGAAACCCAATATCTCAAAACCATACGTGTCCAAAATCCAAAAAATTCCTTCCACAAAAACTTTAAACCATTATTTCCAATGAAAACTATCCAACCAAATATCCAAGTTACAAAGACAATAATTGCATTAAATATGCAATGATGTAAATCTTAATACAAAAAATATAGTTATTAAATGTATTATTTATGGTTATTCATATGTATTACATTATTCATCAATATTTAGAAAGGAATTTGTTAATTTAATTTTTAATCTTCAGTAACCTTCATTCATTCAACATTAGTTTTTTTAACAAATGAACGTTCCTGTATTTTGAAGATCTTAATGGTGCTTTTACACCTCTGCCTGCCTGGGGCAGGCAGAGGTGTAAAAGCACCATAACTGAAATGCTTTTCAACGTGGAACATCTTGAACAATGATATCTGAAAGAAAAGAAAAATAACTGTTATACATAATATATTTTCAAATCAAACGTTCACACATATTAATAACATTATCTACTACGTAAAGTATAAATGTCATGAATATATTAATATGCATACCTTTCTAATATTATAATAAGGTTGTGTCAATAACCCCAGTAGTCTATTTGCAGGGCATAATAAATGAAATAATATGCTTGTTAATATCTGAAATAAAAATAAATAATTTTAATCATTGCTTATAAATTGTCACATTCATTCAAGTATACAAACTGTACTTATTTGTCATTTAAAATTGTATTATAAATTATTCTATCATAATCTTAAAAAAAAAATTTTTTTTTAATTTTTGCATAATATACAAAATCGTGGACTTGAATTAGTTATCCTTGAAGGATTGTTCGTGGTATTATTCTTATATTAGAGCCGTTAGGACTATTGTATTGTAAACATTATATTATATTATATTGAATACAATCGGACAAAAAAAATATGTGTATGCTATAAATCTTATAGAGACATTGATCAAAATACGATAATTTGTACTAATGTTCTCATACAAATAAATTACACTGACGGTATTGAAATGACTAAATTAATGATAATAATTCTTTCTTATGCGCTGAATTCCTTATTTAGCACAATAGAGTAAAATATTTGGAAAAAATTTTATAAATATTATTCCCAATCGGGATGAAAATAAATTTTCTTGTTATGAATCTTATGAATTTCTACTAAGAAATGATAGCAAAAACTTTGTGCAAAGTTAACACAAAGTTTGTAATTGTATTTTTAAATTATCTTTCATCACATATTCATAATATATATTAATACGCATACCTTTTTATAATTATAATACAGTTGTGGCAAGAACTTCAGTAACCAATTCGCAAGGCCATGTAATAATACCGTTGTTAATATCTGAAATCAAATTATTATTACTTATCAATTGTAAAGTCTACGTAGTCTGAATAATTAGAATATAAATTTTATCATGATGTCTAAAAAAAATTGTTTTTACAAAACTTATAAATATTTTGATAAACCCTCATTAAAATTAATTTTCATAATTTCCAATATTATATTAGCATTTAAGGCATTTTATAATTTCATTAAAAATTCATTTGTAACAAAATTGTTTTTATACAATTTACAAAGATTTTCATAAACCTAAACGCAAAAAAAAAAATTTTTCTTGATATAAATGTTTTAATAATATGCAACATAATAGTTTTTATTTTGAGAACACAATGTAATGAAATAATAAAATTGATCCCTATTTTTATATCTATTTTATTTATTCATTAGAGTTAGAATACAAATTTTATCATAATTTGTGAAAAAGATTGTTGTTTTTATAAAATTTATAATGATTTTCATAAACCTGAAAGAAAAATAATTAATTTTCTTGATATAACTGTTTTAATGATATGTAACATATTAGTTTTTATTTTGTGAACACAATGTAATGAAATAATAAAATTGCGTCAATTTTTATATCTTTTTTATTTATTCATCAGAATAAGAATATAAATTTTATCATAATTTGTAAAAAAAATGGTTTTTACCAAATTTATGAATATTTTGATAAACCTGAATTACAATTAATTTTCATAATTTCCAATATTATATTAGCATTTAAAGTATTTTATATTTTCATTAAAGAAAGGCTGTGTAGTAGAGTAGAATTTTGAATTTCATTTATAAAATAATGTTTTATGCAATTTACCAATATATTGTGCATAACAGGATAAGAATCTTTGCTTATTTCATGATTAAAATAAAGCTTCACGATATAAATTTTATGGCCACAATTTTAATGTATTTATTTGAAAATTAGTATATAAATTTTATAATAATTTGTAACAAAATTTGTTTTTATAAAATTTATAAAGATTTTCATAAACCTGAATGAAAAAAAAAAAAATTTTCTTGATATAAATGTTTTAATAATATGCAACATATTAACCGAATCTACAAAAAAGCCCTTAATTGTGGCAAATGACGTTAAGAACTTACAGGTTCAATTTCATTCAAGTCAAAAGGTAACTGAGGGGATCACATCATTTATTCGTTCTTCTACTAAAAACAGAAAGATTATGCAACCAAATTTGAGCATGAAACTAAGAGCTGAAAGTCACTGCCTGGATAGGTTTTTTACTGCTAAGAATTTCAGTTTTTCTCATGTCAAGGCTGGTAAAACGTCATCTACAGATGAAATTATTGTTTTTTGCTCAAATCTCGAAGATCTAGTTTCTTATGTAATTGGAAAGCGAGAAGCTGGTCAAGTTCATTTGAAATTCGGTCTCTATGGTGGAGGTGGCCTTTTGAAGCTGTGCTTATCCATACGGTCTAGAGATGAGTCTGCAAGATTGGAAGGTACCCGTACAAAATATGGTCAAGTAATCACAAAGCGGTTCAAAGATTCGGTGAAAATTTGAATTCTAAATTCAGAAAATTTAATTCGACTATCAAAAAAAGCTGCTTAGATTTAAATATCCCTCTGACTCCTAAAGTTCACGCAGTCTTCTACCACGTAGCCGAATTTTGTGACCAGAAGCAAAAGGGATTGGGATTTTTCAGTGAACAGGCTTTATTCTCTTTGAATTTAAAGAGATCTGGAACAAGTTTGAACTTTGTAAAACTCATCCAGATTTTTGTACTCGATTATTGAAAGCCATGAGCGAATTTAATAGTCTTCATGTGTGAATTAACATTGTGAAATTCTATTATCTCTCTCTCGCCTTGTTCATGCCAGTTTATATATATATATATATATATATATATATATATACCAGAGACTCGCTATTTGAATGCGCAATCGAACGCGTTATATGAATTCCTAGAATTGCTGGTCCCCACCAAGCGCGTCCTTGGTTTGCGGATAGAGGGTCCCTGTACCAAGGGTTTCTGCTAAATATGGTTACAATAATTAATAAGCAGTCGCGCACAATTGTCCAGGGATTGTCCCGAAGGAATAACTCCTATGTGGAGGTGTAACAACCGTGCCGAACGCTGAATGACACCTGGGTGAGGTGTCTCAAACGGTGACTCTGGAATACCGGGCGACCTCTCAGTGTATGCAGCCTTATCCTTGCATTCGGGGCTCTGCAAGGATGGACAAACCCTTTTCCCTAGCTGCTCGTGGGAACAACAATGACAACACCAAACATAGTTGTAGTAAGTGCGGTTCAAAACAATCGAACGCGCAGGGCTCCCGACAATGGGTCGGACAACAATGCCGACTATACCAGAGTTGGGGGAGCCAATCAAGACGGAGTCAATGCGATTGACCGGAAGAATCTCATTACTTTTAAGTGGACAGATCGGCTCAGGGACGACCTGCTGGAGTCCTATGATACCAGTTTGGCCCCTGAACGAAAAGGTTACATGGCCAGACTGCATACTCTGTGGTGCGAGAAACACCTAGAGCTCTCGCATTTTTCGCAAAAACGTCTGCGAAACTGTGCCGAGTAACTCTGGAAAAGGAGTTATATAGGCGGCGCACCTACTCAACCGCAGCCAGAACAAGCCTGCAACAGAGAAAGAGAAGCGACACTGAGACCAACCGCGAGCAGGCATCCAATAGAGGAAGAGCAATGCTTCATGACCCGGAGAAACATCAACATTCAGGTTTCTTTAAGCCCGAAGATCTGGCTGAACTGGATGACGAGCTTCGTGGATATTTTTCCGAAAAATCCGACCTCTGAACTATCAGTTGTAGTGTATATAATGCAGCGAGAGCTTTGGCAGATGCAAACCGTAAAACAAAACCAACGTTTGATGATAAGACCAAAAGACGAATGCATCAACTCAGCACAAAGATAGACTGGACAATGCAGTACGCGTCCCGCATTCAGTGTGCGATTGACTACATAACACACTCATCACACTCTCAACAAGTTAAAGCTGCTGACCATCAGGCAGCATATTTTTGACAGAATACAAGTACTATCTAACGCTAGAAGGTCGAGGCATTTTGAAGAGGAGTCTACGAAGTCCAGCATCCAGTGAAAGAAAAGTCAAAGAACATAAATAGCTTCAAGGAGCTGTGCAATGCCCTCATAACACCTGACGAGGAATGCTCACCTATCACTACCGAGAAGGTGAAAAACGTGTTAAGAGGCATGAAGAACTATTCCGCTCCTGGACCAGATGGTATCAAGACCTTCTGGTGGAAGAAGTTTCCTTCAACCCACGAGAATCTGGCCCGCAATTCCACCTCATATCTAAAGTCGGAAGAGCCTATTCCGGAGTGGTTGGTGGAAGGGCGCACAGTGCTCCTGCCGAATACGGGCAACTTAGCTCACCCTAAGAATTACAGGCCAATAACTTGCCTGAACACACTGTATAAGATCTTCACAGCTATCCTAAATGATAGGATTGTTCAGACAATTGGACCTGTGTGGCAAGAGATGTATGAACAACGTGGATCAAAGAAAGGCGTAGCAGGATATCGGGAGAACCGGCTCATCGATAGATGTGTTTGTAAAGACGCGGCAACCTATCAGTGATTCCTATCGATGGCCTGGATTGATTACCGGAAAGCTTTCGATTCAACCTCCCATAGAATTATTATCTGTCTGTTGGAAAGCTTAAAGGTTCATCCACTCATCTTGAGATGCATAGAGAGATTAATGCCGCTTTGGAAAACCAGATTTACTATCTCATCTGGAAAACATCGTGTGATCAGTAACAGTGTCACCTTTCAGAGATGTGTGTTTCAGGCCGACACCATGAGCCTAACCTCTTTTTCCTAACGTTATTGCCACTATCTCTCGCAAATCGCCATTCCGAAGGGTACCTCCGCAGCAACCCTAGAAATCGAAAGCATAAGGTTACACATGTATTTTACATTGATTATCTTAAGATCTATGCGAAAAATAAAGAGAAACTACATCTAGCTCTAGACATTGTCAAAGAGTACACTCAAGAGATTGGAATGGAGTTCGGGTTAGAGAAATGCGCCAAGGTTTATTCGAAGAAAGGAAAACTTAATAGCATCCCCGAAGACACTGAGCTCGTCGACAGAAGCCCTATTCGACACCTTGGCGCTGGAGAGACCTATTCATACCTGGGCGTACCACAGAGCCGCATTCAGGACGTGACATCTATAAAGGATACTCTCCGATGCAGATACAAACGTCTCATCCGACGGATATGGTCTACCGAACTGTTGGCAAGGAAAAAAGTATCTGCGACGAACATGCTTGCCGTCCCAGTAGTACTCTATTCATTTGGAGTGGTTCCATGGACGAAGGACGAGCTCAGATCCCTCGATATCGGGACGCGAAAGGTGATGGAAAATTTGGTTTGGATTGGTTCGAATTGAACCGGATTGAGTCGGATTAATTTTTTACCGATTTGGATCGAACGAAATGTAAAACATTTTTTGGATTGGTTCGGATTGATTCGGGTTGGTTCGGATACAGAGTCCAGAATAATTCGGAATGATTTGGAATTAATTCTTATCCGATAATCTAAAAAATTGCACTCGCTCCCAGCGAAATCGCGGTAAAATTTCAGCGGCAACCACGTCTCACGACCGTGAGATAGATGGTTACAGTCTGCGACGAATTCAATACGATGATCCAAGAAAATCTCGTGCACCCTGAGGACACGAAGCGACCCAAGTACGACCACCTTCTGCATTTTCCCCGCAAGTGTCTCAGGATTTTTTTGACATACGGGAATGCTTTTCAGGCTATTAACCAGTGAAATCTTGGCACCTCCAAGAGCGCCGATGATTAATACCATTAGCTTAACAGAATATTCCTGGTATAACCGTCGATAACGAACATGGTTCGTTTCTCGAAGTCAAGCAGAACTATGTCAGGCCTCGAGTGCGCAACAGAAACAATTGTCGAGAATAGGATGTTCCAGTATATACGGCACCTCTCATTTTCGACAATTGACTCTATTTTCCGAGGTGCGTTTAGCGGAGCGGTATTTGGGCTAATGCCGTAAGAGTGACAGAGATGGTAATAAAGCACTCTTAGTGCCGCATTGTGCCTTTGGCTGTAGGTCGTTCCCGCATGAGTTGGACAACTAGATAGTATGTGTCCTAGGTGTTCGGGGTGTGCATGACACGCTCTGCAGTTATCATCGGGAGTGTCTTGGTTCAAAATGTGGCGACGGTATGCTAGAGTGGAAACGGCACCGTCTTGGCATGCCAAAATGGAACCCTCCGTGCCCGACTTCAATGCGGGCGATTTAAGGCAAGCAAACTTTAGCTCATACGACATCGACTGATCCTCTAAATTTCTGTGGAAGATGCCGTGCATCCTCTTGTCGAGGAGCTGTTCGCGGAAGTTTTTCTCCTGTGCTTTCTTAATCCAGGCCTTCAGGAGTGAATACTCGAGATGGATAAGAGTTGATTCATTTTGCTCACCCCTGATATATAAGTCAAGGCCGAGTGTTTCAGCAGCCTCCTCCGCTGCTTTGTACAGAAACGTCCCTTTGCCCTCTTCTTCGTGTTTCCTGACAATTTTAAGAAGAAGGTCTTGTCCATTTGCGACCATATGTGCTGTACCCAGAATAATCCTGTTGTGAAGACATTCAAGATTCAGTATTTCGCGACCACCTAGGCGGCGTGAGATGTAAAGTCGCGGAACAGAAGACATAAGGTACATGCTTTTGTTCATGTGCAAAACCTTTCGCGTCCCGATATCAAGGAATCTGAGCTCGTCCTTCGTCGATGGCACTACTCCAAATGAATAGAGTACTACCGGGACGGCAAGCATGTTCGTTGCAAATACTTTGTTCCTCGCCGACAGTTCGGAAGACCAAATCTGCCGGATGAGACTTTTGTATCTGCTTCAGAGAGTATCCTTTATAGATGTCACGTCCTGAATGCAGCTCTGTGGCACGAACAGATATGTATAGGTCTCTGCAGCGCTAAGTTGTCATATAGCGCTTCTGTCGACGAGCGCAGGGTCTTCGGGGATGCCATTAGGTTATCTTTTCTTCAAATTAACCTTGGCGCATTTATCTAACCCGAACTCAATTCCAATCTCTTGAGTGTACTCTTTGACAATGTCTAGAGCTAGACGTAATTTCTCTTGATTTCTAGCATAGATCTTGAGATCATCCATGTAAAATACATGAGTGACCTTATTCTTTCGATCTCCAGGTTTGCCGCAGAGGTACCCTTCGGAATGGCGAAGTGCAAGAGATAGTGGCAATAATGTGAGGCAAAAGAGGAGAGGGCTCATGGTGTCGCCCTGAAACACACCTCTCTGAAAGGTGACACTGTTAGTGATCACACGATGTTTTCCAGATGAGATAGTAAATCTGGTTTTCCAAAGCGGCATTAATCTCTCTATGCACCTCACGATGTGTGGCTGAACCTTTAAGCTTTCCAACAGACAGATGATAAGTCTATGGGAGGTTGAATCGAAAGCTTTCCGGTAATCAATCCAGGCCATCGATAGGAATCGCTGATAGGATGCCGCGTCTTGACAAACACATCTATCGATGAGCAGGTACGCCCGACATCCTGCTACGCCTTTCTTTGAGCCACGTTTTTCATACATCTCTTGCCGCACAGGTTCAATTGTCCGAACAATCCTATCATTTAGGATAGCTGTGAAGATCTTATACAGTGTGTTCAGGCAAGATATTGGCCTGTAATTCTTATGGTCAGCTAAATTGCCCATCTTCGGCAGGAGCACTGTGCGTCCTTCCACCTACCACTCCGGAAAAGGCTCTTCCGACTTTAGATATGAGGTGAAAATTCGGGCCAGATGCTGGTAGGTTTAAGGAAACTTTGTCCACCACAAGGTCTTGATACCATCTGGACCCGGAGCGGAATAGTTCTTCATGCCTCTTAATACGTTTTTCACCTCCTCGGTAGTGATAGGTGGGCATTCCTCCTCAGGTGTTATGAGGGCATTGCACAGCTCCTTGAAGCTATGTATGTTCTTTGAGCCTTCTTCAAGTGGATTTTGGGCTTCGTAGACTTCTCTCCCAATGCTTCGACCTCCTCTGGTTTGGGCGGATGGTCAACAGTAACTGGAGGGTCTTGGAAGATTCGAGATGGGTCAGACAATAACTCTTCATTTGCTCTGACCCACCTCTCTCTCCGCTCTAGACTTCTCCTAGCGTTAGATAGTACTCGTATTCTGTCAACAATATGCTGCTTGATGGTCAGTAGCTTTGATTTGTGGATAGTGTGATGACGGATCCGCAGTTCGCGCGAGAACTGTCGAATCTTCGCAGTGAAAGTCCTGCCAGATGTTATGTAGTCAATCACACACTAAATGCGGGACGCGTACTTTCTTGCCCAGCCTATCTTTGTGCTGAGTTGATGTATTCGTCTTTTGGTGTTATGATCAACCCTTGGTTTTGTTTTACGGTTTGCATCTGCCAAAGTTCTCGCTGCATTCTATACACCACAATTGATAGTCCAGAGGTCGGATTCTTCGGAAAAATCTCCACGAAGCTCATCATCCAGTTCAGTCAGATCTTTGGTCTTGGGAGAAACCTGAATGTTGATGTTTCTCCATGTCTTGAAGCATCGCTCTTCCTCTATTGGATGCCTATTCGCGGTTGGTCTCAGTGTCGCCTCTTTTGCTTTGTTGCCGGCTTGTACTGGCTGCGGTTGAGTAGGCGCTCCGCTTATATAACCTCTTTTCCGGAGTTCCTCGGCACGGTTTCGCAGACGTTTATGCGAAAAATGCAAGAGGTCTGGGTGTTTCTCGCACCACAGAGCATGCAGTCTCGCCATGTAAGCTTTTCGTTCAGGGGCCATACTGCTATCATAGCACTACAACAGGTCGTCGCTGAGCCGATCCGTCCACTTAAAAGTAATGAGATTCTGCCGGTCAATCGCATTGACTCCGTCTTGATTGGCTCCCCCAACTCTGGGATAATCGGCATTGTTGCCGGACCCATTGTCGGGAGCCCTGCGCGTTCGATTGTTTTGAACCGCACTTACTACAATTATGTTTGGTGTTGTCATTGTTGTTCCCACGAGCAGCTAGGGGAAAGGGTTCGTCCATCCTTGTAGAGCCCCGCATGCAAGGATAAGGCAGTATACTCTGAGAGGTCGCCCGGTATCCCAGAGTCACTGTTTGAGACACCTCACCCAGGTGCTATTCAGCTTTAGGAACGGTTTTTACGCCTTCGCTTAGGGGTTATTCCTCCCGGACCATCCCTTGGTACAGGGACCCTCAATCCGCAACCCGTGGACGCGTTCGGTGGCTTTGTCATAGGCCCTTCGGTTCGATTCCCAAGGAACCA
>CAKNYM010043729.1:0-73034 GCA_932195095.1 Andricus curvator | reverse complement strand
ATACCGGCTCGATAGATGTTAATATCCTCTCTTTGAGGATGCCAGTGGATAGCTTGTAGCTGGTGTTTAAACAAGCTGTGGGCCTGTAGTTCTTTCGACTTGACAAATCTCCGGTCTTAGGGATCAATACCGTGCGTCCTTCCACTAGCCACTGCGGGACAGGTTGTTCTCCGTTTAAGAAAGTAGTAAATATACGAGCTAGATGTTGGTGCGTAGAAGTAAACTTCTTCCAACAAAAGTTGTTGATTTTATCTGGCCCTGGCGCTGAAAAGTTCTTAGTTCTAGCGATAACTTTCTTTACTTCTTCAGCAGTAATTAATGGACACTCTTCCTCTGGACCTTGTAACCTTTGCCTTTGGCAAAAGTTACGTTTTATTGAACAGACGGGAAGGATGAGTAGAAAAGGTGGAATTTTCCTGAATCCACTTTACTCGCCGTTCAAGGCGCTGTTTCGCTGTTGAAAGAGATCTTATTTTTTGCGTCCAGTGCTGCTTGATGGTCAACAGTTTACACTTTTTCAGCGTGTGATTTGCTTTCCTTAAGTTTCGAGCAAGTGCCCTAACTTATATATTATAATGAGAAGTTGTAGGCTCCGGAAGCTACGATCATGGTTCTTTAAAAGCAACAAATCCCGACGCAACTGGAACGTGTACATCATCCGCTTCTGCTCCTTCTGTCCTAGAAGGTAAGCAAGAGCGGGAAATTCACGCGAGATAACATCGGGCAACACTGTTCCTTGGAGTCAGGGCTCTAGCCGCGGATGATCTTACGCGGCAGACGGGACAGTTGGAGATGAATATTATTATTATTAATTATTATATATATATTATTATTAATTATTATTATTATTATTATATTATTACTATATATTCTATATATATATATATATATATTGTCTAATTACAACATGTATATGTTGCCTCACACTATTGCCCCTATCTGTCGCACTTCGTGATGCCCAAGGGTACTTCTGCGGAAAAAATTGATATCGCAAGCATTATATCACTCATGTGCAGCGATCATAAGGGCAAATATTTTAAGCGAGTAGACCGAATCAGTTGTAAATAAGGTTCAAACAATCGAACGCATTGGGCTCCCGACAAAGGATAGGACTATAATGCCGAGTACCCTAGAGTTGGAAAAGCCAATCAAATATATTTAATACGATGAATCGGCAACATCTTAATAGTTATGATGTTAAAAATTTTTTTAGCAGAAACATCTTAATAATTTTGAGTGGACGCATCGAGTGAAGATGACATGCTAGAGTGCCACGATACCAGTATGGCACCTGAACCAAGACATGGCGCAGCTGCATGCTCTGTGTTTCGAAAAATACACCCACAGCTCTCGCACTTTATGCAACGATAGCCGCGAAATCGTGCCGATGACCTCCTGAAAATGGATTATATACACAGTACGCCCACTCTACGGCAGCCATAACAAGCCGGCAGCAGTGAAAAAGAGAAGACACTGAGACGAACCGCAAGCAGACATCCAGTAGAAAAAGAGCGATGCTTCAGGACCAAGAGAAACATCAACATCCAGGTTTTTCTCAAGCCCAATAATCTGGCTCAACTGGATGACGCGCTCTGTGGAGACTTTTCCGAATAGTTCAACCTCTAGATAATTGTGGTGTGTGTGTGATGCGGCGAGAACTTTGGCGGGTGCAAACCGTAAAAAAAACCAACAGCTGATCATAAGAGCGAAGAACACATGCACCAACTCATCACAAAGATATGCTGGGCAAGATAGTACGCGTCGCGCATGTAGTATGTGATTGACTGCATAACATTCGGCAGGAAGATCACAGCCAGAGTCCCACAGTTTGTTCGTAAACTACGGATCCATTATCACACACTCAACAAGTTAAAGCTGCTGACCATCAGGCTGTAAATTTTTGACAGAATACGGGTCGGGAAATACAGAACGAGGCATTTTGGAGAAAAGTCTACGAAGTAAAGTATTCACTGAAAGAAAAAACAGAGAACATAAATAGCTTCAACACCGCATAACACCGGAGGAACTATGCCCACATATCACTACCGAAGGGGTGATATGTCATCTGTGTGGCGAGATATGTACGAACAAAGTGGCTCAAAGAAAAGTGTAGCAAAAAAAGGAGAACCTGCTCATCGATAGGTGCGTCTGCAAACAAGCTGCATTCTACCAGCGCTATCTGTCAATGGTCTGGATGGACCACCGGAAAGCTTTCGATTCAACCTCTCATAGACTTATCATCTGTCAGTTAGAGAATTTGTAGGTTTAACTGCAGATAGTGAGATGCATTGAGAAATGAATGCTCCTTTGGGAAACCAGATTCACTATCTCATCTGGAAAACTTTGTGTGACAACTAAGTATGTAAGCCATCTCCTGAGCTCGCTGCCAGAAGCGCTATACGACATCTTGACGCTGTATAGATCTGCCCATACCATGGTCTCATCCGACAGATATGACCTTCCGAACTGTTGGCGGGGAACAAAGTATCTGTAACGAAAATGCACATGAACAAAAGCTTGCACCTTAAGCCATCCGTTCCGCGACTTTGCATATCACAGCATCAAGATGGTCGCGGAATGCTTCAAACTCGAGTTTCTTTACAACAGGATTATTCTAGGTACAGCACATATATTCGCAAATGGACGATACTCTCTTCTTAAAATAGTCAGGAAAGTCGAAGAAGTAGGCAACAGGACGTTTTTGTACAAAGCAATGGAGAAGGCTGCTGAAACATTTGGCCCAAACATCATTTAAGTACTCACTCCTGAAGGCCCGGATTGAGGAAGCACAGGAGAAAAGCTTCCGTAGACAGCTCCTCGACAGGAGGATGAACGGCATCTGCCACATAGATGTGAAGCGTCGGTCAATGTCGTTTATGCTAGCGTTTTCTTTCCTCAAATCAGCCGAATTGAAGTCGGACATGCAGGGTTTCATGCTATTGCGTCAAGACTGCGTCATTTCCCGTGTGTCCCACTAAGAGCAACTGCCATCCAAAAAATGTCAATAGCCCCCAGTAGCACCGCGGTAAATCACACTTATGGCCACGTTTCACAACTGTGAGATGGGTGGTCATCGGCAACGACGAAATCACAACGACAGGCCGGCGAAACCCTCGTCTGTCTTGAGGACACGAAGCGACCCAAGGATGACAGATTTCTGCATCCATCTCGCAAGTGCCTTGGCATATTTTTGGCACGCGGGTATGGCTTTAAGGTTACGAACCAGTGCTAGTTTCGCACCTCCGAGAGCACCTATCACAAGGACAATTACTTGTATCGAATATTTTGGGTACAGTCGTTGTGGCTCTCTTTTAAGGTCTTGATACCTCTCCTCTTTTTCTTTCTCCTTTGCAGTGGTGTTGTATTCGGGATAGGAGCCCAGAATTCGATCACGAATATAGTTCGTTTCTCGAAGTCTTAGAGAACAATGTCAGGCCTCGAGTGCGCAACGGAGACTGCTGCCCGAAAATCGTAGTTACAGAAAATTTGGCACTTCTCGTTTCGGACAAACGACTCTATCTCCCTTGGAGCGTACGGCAGGGCTGGGTCGCGGCGAACACCGTAAGAGCGACCAAGATGGTAACAAAGCACTCTTAGGGCCGCATTATATATATATAGTTAAAAATCTGTCATAAGGACAACCGAAGAATTTGGCCGGGAGCGGGTGCTAATCTGAAAAATTGCACCCGCTCCCAGCGAAATCGCGGTAAAATTTCAGCTGTAACCACGTCTCACGACCGTGAGATAGGTGGTTACTGTCTGCGACGAACTCAATACTATGATCCGCTAAAAGTCTCGAACACCCTGAGGATACGGAGCGACCCAATGACGATCGCCTTCTGCATTTCCCCCGCAAGTGTCTCAGCATTTTCTTGACACGCAGGGATGCTTTTCAGGCTATTAAACAGTGAAACCTTCGACCCTCCAAGAGCGCCGATGATCAAGACGAGAGGCTTAACAGAATATTCCGGATATAACCGTCGCAACTCCCTTACAAGGTCTTTATAACTCTCTTTCTTTTCTTTCTCCTTGGCTGTGACGTTTTTGTCAGCTGGTGCCGAAAATTCGATAACGAACATGGT
This sequence comes from Andricus curvator, assembly GCA_932195095.1. Lineage (NCBI taxonomy): Eukaryota > Metazoa > Arthropoda > Insecta > Hymenoptera > Cynipidae > Andricus > Andricus curvator. The sequence continues at coordinate 68,952 of CAKNYM010043729.1, read as the reverse complement.
TCGTTTCTCGAAGTCAAGGAGAACTATGTCAAGCCTCGAGTGTGCAACAGAAACAATTGTCGAGAATATGAAGTTCCAGTATATGCGGCACTTCTCATTTTCGACAATTGACTCTATTTCGCTAGGAGCGTTTAGCGGAGAGGTATTTCGGCTAATGCCATAAGAGTGACAGAGATGGTAATAAAACACTCTTAGTGGCGCATTGTGCCTTTGGATGTAGGTCGTTTCCGCATGAGTTGAACAACTAGATAGTATGTGTCCTAGATGCTCCGGATGTGCATGACACGCCCTGCAGCTATCATCGGGAATGTCTTGGCTCAAAATGTGGCGACGGTATGCTAGAGTGGAAATGACAACGTCTTGACATGCCAAAATGAAGCCTTCCCTGCCCGACTTCAATCCGGGTGATCTAAGGAAAGCAAACATTAGCTCATACCACCTCGACTGATCTTCCACATTTCTGTGGAAGAGGCCGTGCATCCTGTTGTCGAGGAGCTGTTCGTGGAAGTTTTTCTCCTGTGCTTTCCTAATCCGGGCCTTCAGCAGTGAGTATTCAAGATGGATAAGAATTTATGCATTTTGCTCACCCCTAATATTGAAGTAAAGGCCGAGTGTTTCAGCAGCCTCCACAGCTGCTTTGTACAGAAATGACCCTTTGCCTACTTCTTCGTGTTTCCTGACCATTTTAAGAAGAGGGTCTTGTCCATTTGTGACCATATGTGCTGTACTCAGAATAATCCTGTTATGAAGACCTTCAAGATTCAGTATTCCGTGACCACCTTGACGACGTCAGATGTAAAGTCGTGTAGCAGAAGACTTCAGGTGCATGCTTTTGTTCATGTGCATAACTTTTTGGGACCCGATATCGAGGGATCTGAGCTCGTCCTTCGTCCATTGAACTACTCCAAATGAATAGAGTACTACGGGGACGGCAAGCATGTTCGTTGGAGGCACTTTGTTCCTCGCCAACAGTTCGGAAGACCACATCCGTCGGATGAGACGTTTGTATCTGCATCGGAGAGTATCCTTTATAGATGTCACGTCCTGAATGAGGCTCTGTGGCACGCCCAGGTATGTGTAGGTCTCTCCATCTTCGGGGATGCCATTAAGTTTTCCTTTCTTCAAATTAACCTTGGCGCATTTCTCTACCCGAACTCCATTCCAATCTCTTGAGTGTACTCTTTGACAATTTTTAGAGCTAGATGTAGTTTCTCTTGATTCCTAGCATAGATCTTAAGATCATTCATGTAAAATACATGAGTGACCTTATGCTTTCGGTTTCCAGGTTTGCCGCAGAGATACCCTTCGGAATGGCGAAGTGCGAGAGATAGTGGCATTAATGTGAGGAAAAAGAGGAGAGAGCTCATGGTGTCGCCCTGAAACACACCTCTCTAAAAGGTGATACTGTTAGTGATCACACGATGTTTTCCAAATGAGATAGTAAATCTGGTTTTCCAAAGCGGCATTAATGTCTCTATGCACCTCAGGATGTGTGGATGAACCTTTAGGTTTTCCAACAGGCAGATGATAAGTCTATGGGAGGTTGGATTGAAAGATTTCCGGTAATCAATCCAGGCCATCGACAGAAATTGCTGACAGGATGCTGCGTCTTTACAGACACATCTATCGATGAGCATGTTTTCCCGACATCCTGCTACGCCTTCCTTTGAGCCACGTTGTTCATACATCTCTCGCCACACAGGTCCAATTGTCCGAACAATCCTGTCATTTAAGATAACTGTGAAGGTTTTGATACAGTGTGTTCAGGGAATATTGGCCTGTAATTATTAGGGTCAGCTAAGTTGCCTGTCTTCGGCAGGAGCACTGTGCGCCCTCCCACCAACCACCCCGGAATAGGCTCTTCCGACTTTAGACATGAGGTGAAAATTCTGGCCAGATGCTGGTGGGTTGAAGGAAACTTCTTCCACCAGAAGGTCTTGATACCACCTGGTCCTGGAGCGGAATAGTTCTTTATGCCTCTTAACACGTTTTTCACCTCCTTGGTAGTGATAGGTGGGCATTCCTCCTCAGCTGTTATGAGGGAATTGCACAGCTCGTTGAAGTTATTTATCTTCTTTGAGCCTTCTTCAAGTGGATGTTGGAATTCGTAGTCTTCTCTCCAAAATACTTCGACCTCCTCTGGTTTGGGCGGATGGTCGACAGTAACTGGAGGGTCTTGGAAGAGTCGAGATGGGTCAGAAAAAACTGTTGATTTTCTCTGACCCACCTCTCTCTCCGCTCTAGACTTCTCCTAGCGTTAGATAGTACTCGTATTCTGTCAACAATATGCTGCCTGATGGTCAGTAGCTTTTACTTGTTGATTGTGTGATGGCAGATCCGCAGTTCGCGCGCGAACTGTCGAATCGTTGTGCTAAGTTGATGCATTCGTCTGTTGGTCTTATGATCAACCGTTGGTTTTGTTTTACGGTTTGCATCTGTCAAAGTTCTCGCTGCATTGTACACACTACAATTGATAGTCCAGAGTTCGGATTCTTCGGAAAAATCTCCACAAAGCTCATAATCCAGTTCAGTCAGATCTTTGGGCTTGGGAGAAACCTGAATGTTCATGTTTCTTCGGGATTTGAAGCATCGTTCTTCCTCTATTGGATGCCTGTTCGAGGTTGCCGGCTTGTTCTGGCTGCGGTTGTGTAGGCGCTTCACTTATATAACCCCTTTTCCGGAGGTCCTGGGCACGGTTTCGCAGATGCTTTTGCGAAAAATCCGAGAGCTGTGGGTGCTTCTCGCACCACAGAGCATGCAGCCGCGCCATGTAACCTTTTCGGTCAGGGGCCATACTGGTATCATAGCACTGCAGCAGGTTGTCCCTGAGTCGATCCGTCCACTTAAAAGTCATGAGATTCTGCCGGTCAATCGCATTGACTCCGTCTTGATTGGCTCCCCCAACTCTAGGGTAGTCGGCATTGTTGTCCGACCCATTGTCGGGAGCCCTGCGCGTTCGATTGTTTTGAAACGCACTTCCTACAACTATGTTTGGTGTTGTCATTGTTGTTTCCACGACCGGCTAGGGAAAAGGGTTCGTCCATCCTTATAGAGCCCCGCGTGCAAGAACCATCCCTGGACAATTGTCGGCGACTGCTTATTAATTATTGTAACCATATTCAGCAGAAACCCTTGGTACATGGACCCTCTATCCGCAACCCGAGGATGCGTTCGGTATATATATATATATATATATATATATATATATATATAACCAGGGAAGGCTTGGCACCTCCAAGAGCACCAATGATCAGTACGAATAGTTTAACAAAATATTCTGCGTACAACCGTTGCAACTCCTTTATAAGGTGTATAATATATATATATATATCACCAAAACACCAAAATGTTGTAGATGCGGTTCAAGACAATCGAACGCGCATAGCACCCGACAATGGGTCGACAAACAATGCCGATCAGCCTACAGTTCGGGGTGCTGAAAATAATGTAGATGGAAACACGACGACGAACCGGCGAAACACCCACATTGAGTGGACGGATCAACTCAGGGATGACGTGCTAGACTGCTACGATTCCAGCATTATCCCTGATCGCGGAGGCTTTATGGCGCGTATGGACACTCTGTGGTGCCAGAAACACCCAGAGCTTCAGCACGTTTCGCATCAGTCTTTGTGAAATCAAGCCGTCAACCTCCGGAAAAATGGATATGTACGCGGAGCGCTTCCCCAACCGCTGCTTGATAAAGCTGCAGACGAAGATGAGGAAGCGACATTGAGACCAACCGCAGAAAGCAGGCACTTTCTGAGAGATGATCGCAATTTCATTACAAGAAGGAACATTAACATGCAAGTTCCTCCTAAGCCCTAAGATCTGGCTGAAATAGATGCCTCCCTTCGTGCAGATATCTTGCAAGAGTTCGACCTCTGGACCATCAATTGATCAGTTTATGGTGCTGCGAGAGCTTTGGCTGATTCAAATCGAAGGCTGAAACCGACGATGGATCAAAAGACCAAAAGACGCTTGCATCAACTGAACAAGAATATTGGATGGGCAAGACAGAATGCGTCCCGTGTTCAATGTGACTAAACAAGTCAAAGCTGCTGACAATCAAGCAGCATATTGTTGATAAAATAAGGCTGTTATCTAATGCAAGGAGGAGAATACAAAAGAGAGAGAGAGAGATAGATCAGGGAGAATCAACAGTTTCTCGCTGACCCATCTCGCCTCTTCAGCGATCCACCTGTTTCTGTAAAAAATCCACCCAAGCCCAAGGAGGTAGAGACTTTTTGGAGAGAGGTGTACAAGATCCCGAAAACACTAGAGTTGAAAGAAGATACTGACAATATCATCCGCTTCAAGGAGTTTTGCGACCACCTCATAAAATCTGAGGAGGAATGTCCATCAATCACTGCCGAAGAGGTGAAAAAAGCACTTAGAGGCACGAAGAACTTTTCCGCTGCTGGACCAGATTGTATCAAGAACTTTTGGTGGAAGAAGTTTACTTTTACACACCAACATTTGGCCCGCATATTCACCTCATATTTAAAGTAGGAGACGCCCTTTCCGCAGTGGCTGGTGTAAGGACGCACTATACTCCTGCCAAAAAAAGGCAACTTGTCCAACCAAGAAAATTACAGGCCAATAACTTGTTTTAACACGCTGTATAAGATCTTTACAGCTCTCCTCAACAACAGGATTGTTCGACGAATTGAACCTGTATGGCGAGAGATGTACGAACAACGTGTCTCGAAAAAAGGTGTAGCAGGCTGTCGAGAGAACCTGCTAATTGACAGGTGTGTCTGTAAAGACGCTGCAGCCCATCAGCGCGTCCTGTCAATGGCCTGGATTGACTACCGGAAAGCTTTCGATTCAACCTCTCATAGACTTATCATCTGTCTGTTGGAAAGCTTCAAGGTACGTCCACACATAGTGAAATGCATAAAGAGATTGATGCCTCTTTGGAAAACTAGATTCACTATCTCATCTAGAAATTATCGTGTGAAAACGAACGACGTCACCTTCCAGAGGGGCGTCTTTCAAGGTGATACCATGGGCCATTTGCTTTTTTGCATCACACTTCTGCCTCTATCTCTCGCACTACGAAATTCTCCTGGATACCTCTGTGGCGACACTAATCAGCGCGAGCACAAGGTCACTCATGTATTTCATATGGATGACATGAAGATCTATGCCTCTGTTAAAAGCAAACTTCAAACTGCTATAAATATTGTCAAGAACTACACAGGAGAGATTGGGATGGACTTTGGGTTGGACAAGTGTGCCAAAATTAATCTGAAGAAAGGAAAGATTACTGGCGTTCCCAAGGACCATGAGCTTGTGGATATAAGTGTTATCAGACATCTTAATACTGGGGAGACCTATACATACCTGGGCGTGCCTCAAACCCGCATTCAAAACGTAACATCAGTGAAGGAGTCTCTCCGAAGCAGATACAAGCATCTTCTTCGACAGATTTGGTCTTCTAATCTGTCGGCGTTGAACAAGGTATCTACGACTAACATGCTTGCCGTCCCGGTTCTACTCTACTCGTTTGGGGTAGTTCAATGGACGAAGAACGAGCTCAAGGCCCTTGATGTCACTACACGTAAAATCATGCATATGCATAAAAGCTTGCATATCAATTCGTTAGTTCCGCGATTATATATTTCACGCCGTCAAGGCGGACGCGGACTTCTGAATCTCCAGTGTCTTCATAACCGGATGGTTCTAAGTACAGCTTACATCATTGCGAATGGCAGAGATCCTCTCCTAAAGATGGTCAGGAATCACGAGATCATTGGCGAAGGAGCGTTCCTTTACAAAGCCGCGGAGCAAGCAGCCGAGACCCTTGGCCTGAATTTTAACATCAGAAGTGAGGAAAGTGCATTACTTCATCTAGATGCTTCACTTCTAAAAACCAAAGTGAAGAAAGCAGAGGTTGAAAATTTTCACCAAGAGCTACTCGACAAGAAAATGCACGGAAACTTTCACCGAAATGTAGAAAAACAGTCCTTGTCGCAGGAGCAAACTTTTGCTTTCCTCAAATCACCAGGGCTTAATTCAGGTACAGAAGGTTTTATTTTCGCATGCCAGGACGGTGTCATTTCCACCTTAACATACCGTCACGGCATTTTATGTCAAGAAGTTCCCAGTGATAGTTGCAGAGAGTGTCATGCACACGCTGAGTATCTAGAACACATACTATCAGGGTGTCCGACGCACACACGAACGACGTATATCTATAGACATAATGCGGCCCTAAGAGTGCTTTATTACCACCTTTGTCGCTCTTACGGTGCTGGCCGTGACCCTGCCCTGCCGAACGCTCCAAGGGAGATAAGAGTCGATTGTCCGAAACGAGAAGTGCCAAATTTTCTGGAGCTACGATTTACGGGCAGCAGTCTCCGTTGCCCACTCGAGGCCTGACATTGTTCTCCAAGACTTCGAGAAACGAACTATATTCGTGATCGAATTCTCGGCTTTGTCCGAATACAACATCACTGCAAAGGAGAAAGAAAAAGAGGAGAGGTATCAAGACCTGAAAAGAGAGCTAAAACGACTGTACCCAAAATATTCGGTAAAAATAATTGTCCTTGTGATAGGTGCTCTCGGAGGTGCGAAACTATCACTGGTTCGTAACCTTAAAGCCATACCCGCGTGCAAAAAATATGCCAAGGCACTTGCGAGATGGATGCAGAATGCTGTCATCCACGGGACGCTTCGTGTCCTAAAGAAACATGAGGGTTTCGCCGGCCTGTCACTGTGATTTTATCGTGCCCTGTGGCCACCCATCTGACAGTCGTGAGACGTGGCCATATGTGTGATTCACCGCGATTCTAATGGGAGGCGGTGTTATTTTTAAATCGCATTATTAGATGGATTTTTAAATAGATAGATTTCAGATGGAAAGTAGCGAAAAGTTCGACTTTTTGAAATTTTTCTATATTTCAAGGTCGTTTAGGCAGCGGAAACTTATTTTTGTCAACTCAGATCTTGTAAAAAAATTGATGTTCTTCAAACAAGTAGAAGTGTGTCACTTTTAGTACTTTTTGACTGTATCTACAATGTAGACGCGACTGTTGGATCTTGCACTTCGCGCTCGATAATATACTTACCTCACGCTACGCGTTCGGCCACTTTCGTTTTTCGCTCTTCGTGCTCGGCTTGATTACAAAGAAGAAGTAGCCTCAGCGCGTTAATGGCGCCAGCTCTTAGCATGCATCAAAATCCAACAGAAATGGTTCATACGGCCCTGAATGTTTATGTTCGGAGCGAACGAATATTGTCTTCGATTTGAATGAGGGCCATTTAGAACCATGCCCGAAACCGCACGTAAATGGGATTGCCAGTTTATTTTAAATTAGGAAGATAATTTGTATACCTAAGACTTTATCGGCCGTAAGGAACACTTTCTCATCACAATGCTCGTACTCCACGTTTGATCTTTGGTATGTATTTATATAACTATCTAATAAATTATATAATCGCAATAATTTATTGCACATGTTTTGGTTAAGGCAAAATTTATGCTCGATGACGATAGCTTCCGACAGAATTGTTGCATTATCAGAATAATTTGCGCTTTTGCAATTTTTTTAAGGTCCAAAGAAAAGCTTTTAATTTGTTAAGTAACAGTTTTCGTTTAACCTATTGAAAATGCTACAAAAAAATTGAAAATTATATTTTTGGCCAAGCAGTTTATATTTTAACAATAGGAAAGGCTATTAAAAAGAGAAGATCTAAAAAGACAGATAAACAGACCACCCATATTTGTAAAAACAATTCTTCCTCAGGAAGCCTTAAAACGTGAAAATTTTACGAAGCTTTAAAAAGTCAAATGTTATAAAACGTTCTCAGTTCTAGTGAAAACGTATCATTACAGAGACCTTGAATGTTAAAAGTATACATCATTAATTGAAAATTAATAACGTTAAATTCTATATACCTCGGTCCGGGACTGCTTATTCAGATATTTCAAAATAAAGTACAAACCTTATTCTTTATGATTATTTTATTATTTGTTCCTTATTATGCCTTAATCTTTATTCAGGGTTACCCTAAGAAATGTATCACTTAAAAAAACGTATATTATTGTAAGTAATTCATATTGATATTTAAATGTATGTTTTTTATGGTTCATTTTTTATAATATGCAGAAAATTATAAATATACAATTTTCATGTAACTATACTTCACTTACGACACTCGCTATCCGCCACAGTGGCTGAGGTTCGCCCTGGGCAAAACTTGTTTTGTACTTTAAACTTGAACAAAGGTTGTATGTTTCTTTAAATTCTATTCAGTTCTGTTGATCAAAAGGATTTTTTATGGTGGGTCTGGTTAACATTTTAAAGGCGATTCAAATAAAATTCTTGATCATATTTAAATAATAAAAATGTATGAAATGTATTTTAGATGTACATCGCTTCGCGTCCTCAAGACACACGAGGGTTTCGCCGGCCTGTCGTTGTGATTTCGTCGTTGCCTATGACCACCCATATCACAGTTGTGAGACGTGGCCATAGGTGTGACTTACCGCGGTGCTACTGGGGGCTATTTACATTTTTTGGATGGCAGTTTCTCTTAGTGGAACCCTGCGGTGGTTGTTTAACTTTTTTTTTAAATTATATGTATATATATATATATATATATATATATATATATATATATATTCGGTTTCGGTTTTGGTTCCTTGGGAATCGAACCGAAGGGCCTATGACAAAGCCACCGAACGCGTCCTCGGGTTGCGGATAGAGGGTCCCTGTACCAAGGGTTTCTGCTGAATATGGTTACAATAATTAATAAGCAGTCGCGGACAATTGTCCAGGGATGGTCCCGAAGGAATAACCCCTAAGCGGAGGCGTAACAACCGTGCCGAAAGCTGGATGGCACCTAGGTGAGGTGTCTCAAACGGTGACTCTGGAATACCGGGCGAACTCTCAAAGTATACAGCCTTATCCTTGCAGGCGGGGCTCTACAAGGATGGACGAAGTCTTTTCCCTAGCTGCTCGTGGGAACAACGATGACAACACCGAACATATTTGTAGTAAGTGCGGTTCAAAACAATCGAACGCGCAGGGCTGCCGACAATGGGTCGGACAACAATGCCGACTACCCTAGAGTTGGGGAGCCAATCAAGATGGAGTCAATGCGATGGACCGGCGGAATCTCAAAACTTTTGGGTGGAGGGATCGACTCAGGGACGACCTGCTGGAGTGCTATGATACCAGTGTGGCCCCTGAACGAAAAGGGTACATGGCGCGACTGCATGCTCTGTGGTGCAAGAAACACCTAGAGCTCCGGAAAAGGGGTTATATAAGCGGACCGCCTACTCAACCGCAGCCAGAACAAGCCGGCAACAGAGAAAGAGAGGCGACACTGAGACCCAACGCGAACAGACATCCAATAGAGGAAGAAAGATGCTTCAGGACACGGAGAAACATGAACATTCAGGTTTCTCCCAAGCCCAAAGATCTGACTGAACTGGATGATGAGCTTCGTGGAGATTTTGCCGAAGAATCCGACCTCTGGACTATCAATTGTGGTGTGTACAATGTAGCGAGAACTTGGGCAGATGCAAACCATAAAAAAAACCGACGGTTGATCATAAGACCAAAAGACGAATACATCAACTCAGCACAAAGATAGGCTGCGCAAAACAGTGCGCGTCCCACATTCAGTGTGTGATTGACTACATAACATCTGGCAGGACTTTCACTGCCAAGGTTCGAGAGTTCGCCCGCGAGCTTGCGGATCCGTCATCACACACTCAACAAGTCAAAGCTCCTGACCACAAGGAAGCATATTGTTGACAGAATACGAGTACTATCTAACGCTAGAAGAAGTCTAGAGCGGAGAGAGAGGTGGGTCAGAGAAAATCATCAGTTTTTGTCTGACCCATCTCGACTCTTTCAGGACCCTCCAGTTACTGTCGACCATCTGCCCAACCCAGAGGAGGTCGAAGCATTTTGGAGAGAAAGCTACGAAGTCCAACATGCACTTGAAGAAGACTCAAAGAGCATAAATAGCTTCAAGGAGCTGTGCAATGCCCTCATAACAGCTGAGGAGGAATGCGCACATATCACCACCGAGGATGTGAAAAACGTATTGAGAGGCATAAAGAACTTTTCCGCTCCGGGTTAAGATAGTATTAAGACCTTCTGGTGGAAGAAGTTTCCATCAACCCACCAGCATCTGGCCCGAATTTTCACCTCATACCTAAAGTCGGAAGAGCCTATTCCGGAATGGTTGGTGTGTGGGCGCACAGTGCTCCTGCCGCAGGCGGGCAACTTAGCTGACCCTAAGAATTGCATGCCAATAACTTTTCGGAACACACTGTATAAGATCTTCACAGCTATCCTAAATGATAGGACTGTTCGGACAATTGGACCTGTGTGGCGAGAGATGGATGAACAACGTGGCTCAAAGAAAGGCGCAGCAGGATGTCGAGAGAACCTGCTCATCGACAGATGTGTTTGTAAAGACGCAGCATCCTATCAGCGATTCCTACCGATGGCCTGGATTGATTACCGGAAAGCTTTCGATTCAACCTCACATAGACTTATCGTCTGTCTGTTGGAAAGCTTGAAGGTTCATCTGAAAAACATCGTGTGATCACTAACAGTGTCACCTTTCAGAGAGGTGTATTTCAGGGCGACACAATGAGCCCTCTCCTCTTTTGCCTCACATTATTGCCACTATCTCTCGCACTTCGCCATTCCGAAGGGTACCTCTGCGGCAAACCTGGAGATCGAAAGCATAAGGTCACTCATGTATTTTACATGAATAATCTCAAGATCTATGCTAGAAATAAAGAGAAACTACATCTAGCTCTAGATATTGTCAAAGAATACACTCAAGAGATTGGAATCGAGTTCGGGTTAGAGAAATGCGCCAACGTTAATTTGAAGAGAGGAAAACCTAATGGCATCCCCGAAGACCCTGAGCTCGTCGGCAGAAGCGCTATACGACACCTTAGCGCTGGAGAGACCTATACATACCTGGGCGTGCCACAAAGCCGCATTCAGGACGTGACATCTATAAAGGATACTTTCCGCAGCAGATACAAACGTCTCATCCGGCAGATTTGGTCTTCCGAACTGTTGGCGAGGAACAAAGTATCTGCATCGAACATGCTTGCCGTTCCGGTAGTACTCTTTTCATTTGGAGTGGTTCCATGGACGAAGGACGAGCTCAGATCCCTTGATATCGGAACGCGAAAGGTTTTGCATATGAACAAAAGCATGACCTCAAGTCTTCTGTTACACGACTTTACATCCCACGCCGCCTAGGTGGTCGCGGAATACTGAATCTTGAATGTCTTCACAACAGGATTATTCTGGGTACAGCACATATAGTCGCAAATGGACAATACCCTCTTCTTAAAATGGTCAGGAAACACGAAGAAGTGGGCAAAGGGGCGTTTCTGTACAAAGCAGCGGAGGAGGCTGCTGAAACACTCGGCCTTGACTTCAATATCAGGGGTGAGCAAAATGCATTAAATCTTATCCATCTTGAATACTCACTCCTGAAGGCCCGGATTAAGAAACTACAGGAGAAAAACTTCCGCGAACAGCTCCTCGACGAGAGGATGCACGGCATCTCCCACAGAAATGTGGAAGATCAGTCGATGTCGTATGAGCTAACGTATGCTTTCCTTAAATCACCCAGATTGATGTCGGGCATGGAGGGTTTCATTTTGGCATGTCAAGACGGTGTCATATCCACTATAGCATACCGTCGCCACATTTTGAGTCGAGATATTCCCGATGATAGCTGCAGAGCGTGTCATGCACACCCCGAGAATTTTGGATACATACTGTCTAGTTGTTCAACTCATGCGGGAACGACCTACATCCAAAGGCACAATGCGGCACTGAGAGTGCTTTATTACCATCTCTGCCGCTCTTACGGCATTAGCCCAAATACCGCTCCGCTAAACGCTCCTAGGGAAATAGAGTCAATTGTCGAAAATGAAAAGTGCCGCATATACTGGAACTTCATATTCTCGGCAATTGTTTCTGTTGCGCACTCGAGGTCTGACATAGTTCTCCTTGACTTCGAGAAAAGAACCATGTGCGTTATCGAATTTTCGGCACCAGCTGACAAGAGCCAAGAAGAAAGAAAAGAAAGAGAGGTATAAAGATCTTATAAGGGAGTTGCGACGGTTATACCCGGAATATTCTGTTAACCCTTTCAGGGGCAGTGGGACGTATACGTCCCACTTGTTTTTTCGCAGTTTTTCAAGCATTTCTGATACATTTCACCTTGTTTAGTGCACAAGTATTTGATTTTAGACTCTTAAGGGTTCATGTAAAGTAATTATCATGAAAAACTGTGTAAAATTGTTAATTAACAATTTGTTATAAATAATTGAAATCGAAAAAAATCACTTTTTTCGAATAAAATCGGCTGTTTATAAAGTACTAGTCCTATAGCTGTGACAAATTTTTTCCAGTTATGTAACACGTAGAACTGTAACATATATTTTTTGCAGAATTTCGGCAGACAAGTTTTTTTTTTTTATTTCATTTTTTGAATTCATAAAAAATTACGATTTTTGACGAATTTTCGGCATAAGTGCATGTAATGTACCGTATTTGTGATCGATTATTAAATCGTAAAATAAAAAAAATATTGTTCGAGCCACTGATTGAGAATATAATGTCAAAATTGCAAAATTCAAAATGACGGCTTCAAAATGGCGGTTATATTAGCGCACATTCGCAAGAATTATGCAATCGCAAGAATTAGTTTAACAGAAAAATGTGCCCCTGAAAGGGTTAAGCTAATCGTCTTAATCATCGGCGCTCTTGGAGGTGCCAAGATTTCACTGGTTAATAGCCTGAAAAGCATCCCTGTGTGTCAACAAAATGCTGAGACATTTGCGGGGAAAATGCAGAAAGCGGTTGTCCTTCGATCGCTCCGTGTCCTCAGGGTGTACGAGACTTTTACCGGATCTTCGTATTGAATTCGTCGCAGACTGTAACCACCTATCTCGTGGTCGTGAGATGTGGTTACAGCTGAAATTTTACCGCGATTTCGCTGGGAGCGGGTGCAATTTTTCAGATTAGCACCCGCTCCTAGCGAAATCCTGCGGTTGTCCTTATGACAAACTTTTAAATATATGCGGCGTTATTTCTCAAGTGTACCCACTCAAAACGTCAAAGTTGTCCGATCTACCTTAAACTTAGACAAAGCGTTGTGCTATTGGATAGCAGTTTATGGGGGGGAAATTTTGTCATTCGTATAAGTATTGACCGAGGGGGAGGGGGTGAAAGTTTTGGGATTTTCGTGGATATCGGCTATTTCGGCGATTTTTAACTCTTCTAATAGCGATAAAAAAAATGTTGTCCAGTACAGTTTCGATAGAGTTTTTCACGCCCTTTCGATTGGTGCTACGCATTTTTTCAAAAAATAAATATTTGACCTTCAAAAAAGAAGGTCAAAAATAAATTTGACTTTTTTTCGAAATAAGACAGGTTTTTTTTTTTTTGTCTTAACAGAAAGCTTAGGTTTTTTCCTATAAGACTATAGATTAGAAAATTGGATTCAAATTTTTAATTTATGAAAATAAGCGTTGAGTACTCCGGTACGCGCATGACGCTGCCGCTAGAGCCCCGCGGCGCACCGTGATGCCTTCATGGTACTGTTTTTACGAAAGGTTATAATATATGCTAGTATATTTGATCGCTCTCTGCGTGCATCATAAGAATGTCAAGTTGATGTTGAATGAAATAAATATTCAACATTTACAAGAGGATACTGACAGTGAATACTGAAGCTTGGTCGTTATTCCAGTGGAATGATTGTGCTTTGAAATAAAGTGATGAGTTTTTAATTTCAACAGCCTTTCACAGAAATCATCTAGGAATTCAAATAATAGGAGTACTATCTAATAGGACTACAATTGGGCCAATTTTAACATCTTTAGTTTAAAAAATATGTTTAAAATGTTTTACATAATAAAATAAAAATAATGTACAGCTCAAGAAAGCTAATTTACAACGGAAAATATATCTTTGGTACCAACGTATACAATATTGATTTTGTATATATGCAGAAAATTTTTACATACTAAAATTAACGCTTTACATATACTTTTGAACTACTTACAGAAATATCTATGAACTCCAATTTAGTATGTATAAGCCACAGTAAAAGTAAAATTCAATTTGCATACTTAGGACCCGTTAAACTACGCTTTACCTTGAATGTGTGATGAACGTAAAGGTGCTTATTAGGTCGTCCAATATATTTATATATATATATAGGGTGACTAAAAAGTCCCGGGACGGTTGGATATTTCCTCCGGTAAAATATTTTTAAAAAAAGTCAAGGTGATTCCTGAAGTAAATTTCAACGAGGAATTCAATGGTGACCTTCATTTTGACCTTGAAATTGACCTTCATGGCTTTTTGAAGGTCAACTTTGTTTTTTCAAATGGAAACCCCCTTTTTTTACATCTGCAATCGATAGAGCGGAAAATTCTACATTCAGATACGTACCCAAGTCATTAATCAATTGTAACGTTCAAGGTCAATTAGAGGTTAATTGAAATAAACAAAGCTTTCCAAGAGGTCAGTGCAATTCCTGAAATATTTTTCAACGAGGAATTCAATGGTGACCTTCATTTTGACCTTGAAGTTGAACTTCATGGTTTTTTGAAGGTCAAATTTGTTGTTTTTTTAAAAATGGAAACCCCCTTTTTCACATCTGCAATCGATAGAGCGAAAAATACTACGTTCAAGTACGTACCCAAGTCATAGGTCAATTGTAACGTTCCAGGTCAGTTAAAGGTTATTTGAAATTAACAAAGCTTTCCAAGAGGTCAGTGTAATTCCTGAAGTAAATTTCAACGAGAAATTCATTGGTGAGCTCTGTATTGATCTTGGCTACAACGTTTTGAATATTGTAAAATCATATAGGAAATTTTTCATTAAAAGTTCCAGGAGTTCTGGTGAGAGTTCTGTTCCTCCCCAAAGACTTATATCGAAAACTCCTATACCGTTTTTCGATACCTAAGTCAATACCTAAGGCGATACCATAAGTCCTATATCGTTTTTCTATCTCCATAAGAATATTACGAATCGAAACTAAATTTACGTATTACGAGTACATACTTACTATCTTTCGCTAAAAGATTATTATGGCGCAAGCTAAACTTTCGGAACGAGAGAGGGTATCTGTATTAATGATGCGTGGTTGGGGAGATCGAGTTTGACCTTATGATCAAGTTCGTTTGCTTTTTAATCGCACTTTTCGTAATAGAGAAGGGTTAAATCCTGTCTCAAAATCAACAATTGAAAGAGCTGTAAGGCGCTTTATGAATCATGAATCTATCAAGGACCTTCAGAGAACTGGTCGGCCAAAATCTGCAGGATCTGAGGAGATGCAGATGGACATAGCCCAAGCATTTGTTGAAAACCCACACCTTAGTTTACGTCGAGCTAGTGATGAGCGTGACGTTGCTCCTGAGACAGTGCGAAATATTTTAAAAAGCATTAATTTCCATCCTTACAAAGTTCATCTGGTACAAGAGCTCAATGAAGACGATCCTGATCGTCGGGTTGAATTTTCTGAAATTATGATGGACAGAATTGACAGAGATCCTCTTTTCTTGTACAATACAGTATTTTCAGATGAAGCTACTTTCACACACAATATCCACAAAAGAATAATGTTTGGGCCGGTATCTTGAATGATACATTGATAGGCCCTTTCTTCATCGATGGTAATCTCAATGCCCGTGCATATGAAGAGCTTTTTGGAAACCAAATTGTACCAAGAATAAGGGAGATTACAGGCGATAATTTTCAAAATATTTGGTTCCAGCAGGACGGAGCAGCGGCTCATTACGGTAGGGTGGTTCGAGCATATTTGGATACTCAGTTCCCTCATAGGTGGATTGGAAGAAGGGGTGAAATCGAGTGGCCTGCTAGATCTCCTGATCTGACGCCTCTCGACTATTTTCTTTGGGGTTATTTAAAGAGCAAAGTATACTCAACGCAATCCCAAAGCTTAGACGAATTACAGAATCGGATTCTGCAAGAGGCTACTTTGATTGATAGGGAGATGATTCGTAATGCTGTAACTCATTTTTACAATTGCATAGCTTTTTGTCAAGAAGCTCAAGGTTTTCAGTTCGAACATCTTCACTGAAGCGTGAGAGGCAAGGGGACTCACGCTAATCAAGCACCCCAAAGGGAACAGAATTTACTACGTCCACGTCGTTGTTCCTGGGTAATGCTAAACGTAAACGTAAACTGCTTGGAAAAAACCTTGAAAAACCCTTGAAAATCATCACCAAGATCAATACAGAGCTCACCAATGAATTTCTCGTTGAAATTTACTTCAGGAATTACACTGACCTCTTGGAAAACTTTGTTAATTTCAAATAACCTTTAACTGACCTGGAACGTTACGATTGACCTATGACTTGGGTACGTACTTGAACGTAGTATTTTTCGCTCTATCGATTGCAGGTGTGAAAAAAGGGGGTTTCCATTTAAAAAAAAAAAAATTTGACCTTCAAAAAGCCATGAAAGTCAACTTCAAGATCAAAATGAAGGTCACCATTGAATTCCCCGTTGAAAAATATTTCAGGAATTGCACTGAACTCTTGGAAAACTTTGTTTATTTCAAATAACTTCTAATGAACTTGAACGTTACAATTGACCTATGACTTGGGTACGTATCTGAACGTAGAATTTTCCGGTCTATCGATTGCAGATGTAAAAAAAGAGGGTTTCCATTTTAAAAAAACAAAGTTGACCTTCAAAAAGACATGAAGGTCAACTTCAAGGTCAAAATGAAGGTCAACGTTTAATTCCCCGTTGAAATTTACTTTAGGAATTGCACTGACCTCTTGGAAAACTTTGTTCATTTCAAATAACCTTTAATTGTCCTTGAACGTTACAATTGACCTATGACTTGGGTAAGTATCTGAACGTAGAATTTTCCGCTCTATCGATTGCAGATGTAAAAAAGGGGGTTTACATTTTAAAAAAACAAACTTGACCTTCAAAAAGCCATGAAGGTCAACTTCAAGGTCAAAATGAAGGTCACAATTGAATTCCTCGTTAGAATTTACTTCAGGAATTGCACTGATCTCTTGGAAAACTTGGTTTATTTCAAATAACCTCTAATGACCTTGAACGTTACAATTGACCTATAAAATATTTCTCGGAGGAAATATCCAACCGTCCCGGGACTTTTTAGTCACCCGTATAAAAGCCACAGTCATAGGAAAATTAAATTTTAATAGTGAGGACCCGATAAACTATGATTTTTTCCTAATGAAACTTTAAGAGAATTTGTTTCTATATTTGATTTTTTCACCAATTTTTGCTTTTTATCAAGCGTGCATAAAAACGGCAGTTTATATCCAATTTTAAAGTTTGATATCTGAATTTATTCGATTTAGGAAGACATTTCACGGAAAATATTTACCATACGCCTATATAAAAAAATTAAACAATAGGGCCATACTGAAAGTTGTCTATAAATTCACTAAATTTCACCAAACTTAAAAAGCTGCCAATTTCTAATTTTCAACTTCAGGATTTCGCTTTTATATAAAGTTATAAAGTATATTATACTAAATACAAATTTCATGGAAATAATTTTAGTGGAGCTTTCGTTTTTCTCTGACATCAATATTTAGAAGGCTAAAAAGCTACTTTCACCACCATTTTCATAACGACCTCATTGCCATGGTCCAAACTTTATATGTGAATATTTTATGTAAATGTATACATTAAACCTTGAGCAAGAAAATATTAAGAGGTTTTTCTGTGCATTTTAATTTGTGAGGGACAGTGAATTTTTGAAACGACCTCTATTTTCACAGTTTTCTTGATCTATTTAGAAAAATATTGATTTTTTGTAAAAACCTTTAACAGACAAATGGTGTATTTCGTAAAAACACAACTTTTTTGTGAAACAAGTTTTTGCGTGAAATAATTATTTTTTTATAAAATCGAGCAAAAATGAAAATCACGGAAATTTTTGATGACTTTGGTAAAAAAAAGAAATATATCTTGAAAAGTATGAATTTCAGAGAAAAATATCGTTCGCAAAAAATGTAGATCTTGATGAATTGCACATTTCTTCTCTGAAATGTTTTTTCATGAGTCAATAGTTTAAGATTGAAACTATTTTTTACGATAAAAAACAAATTTTCTTATAGTTTTTTTTCAGTTATCATGAAATTTGTTGATTTTTCATAGTGTACTTTTCTATCAGGCAACAAGATCTTGAAAAACCTTAAATTCGAGCCCAGCCAGAAAAAGTTGAGCTCGACTCGTCCCGAGCTTTTGAGCTCTTTGCTCACCCCTACTGATGGTATTAATTTAGACGTGAAAAGTTGGGAGCGTTCCATCTGTGCACGTGCTCGTTTGTACGTGAACAGTTGGGAGTCTCCCTTCTGTGCACATGGACCGTTTTTAGGGCACCAGCTGTGCACATCGACATTTAGACGTGCACACATGGTACCCTACGAACGTTTCACAGATTTTCACAGATGGCCCGGTACACAGTTGTGCCTGTGGCCACCGACGTGCAAAGATGGGCTCATACACAGTTGATCCGTGCACAGATGTCCGTCACCCAACCCAACATCCTATTTCTAGTAGTTTATTCCGCTAACGATTATAAGTCTCTAATTTCAAACGTAATAATATTATTACATATCCGAAACAAATCAAAAGATAGATGTTCATATAACTGATTTATATACTGACGTACAGGTATTCCGTATTGATGTTCTACAAGTTCGATACACGTCATACAATCTTGACTGAAGATCATAGCCATTCGAATTAAGTGATTATGGCGTTTTCAATTAATATTAACTGCAAGCGGCGAGCGGCCTGCTCAACACCCTTACGTACATAATTCGGACCCACTAAGAACCTATGTAAATTTACTGAAAAATATGTATAAGAACATTCAAGCAGAGAGTCAATGTGTTTATAGATTTGGAAATACCTAACATTCCAGAAACAATATTGTATTCCGCTAACGACTTTGAGTGATAATGTAAGTGATAATACAATTACCTGATAATATAATTACGTTTGAAATTAGATATTTAATGTCGCTAGCAGAATATACTATTAGTAATAAGATGTTAGATTGTTCAAAGCTATGTACTCATTAGCTGCCTGCCGAAATGTTTTTACACATATTTTTCAGTAAGTACATATATATAGGTTCTTATTAGAACCGAATTAGATACGCAAGGGTGTTTAGCAGATCGCCCGTCGCTGGCCGTTATTATTCACTCAAAACGCAACAATAACTGAATTCTAATAGTTATCATCTTCTTGGAAGATTGCATTACATGCAGTGAACTGGAAGAATGACAATACGGATTACCCCCATATCAGCATATTCGCGGTTTCTTTGAACAGCGGTCTGTCGATTTTTTCCCGGATACACAATATCCTAATTACGTTTAGAATTAGAAGAATAAAGTCCTGAGCAGAATCTGAAATCAGTGACAGGCTGTTAGTTTTTTCAAAGCCATAGACGCATTAGCTGTCTGCTTAAATGTATTTACACTTTTTTTTCAGTAAGTATATATGAGCACGTCAGAGCAAAAGAAAGACTCCGCAGAGCCGTGAGGAAAAACGAGACAAGTACCTTTAGAAAAAGAAACTCTTACGCAGAATGCCTGAAGAGTAAGACAGCGCAACGATAATTGTCTCGTTTTTCCTCTCGACTCTGCGGAGTCTTCCTTTTGCTCTGAGGTTCTCATATAGGTTTTTATTTGCTCCGAATGAGATACGTAAGGGTGTTCAGCAGGTCGCTTACCGCTGGCAGATATTTTAAATATAAACGCAATAATCACTGAATGCGAATCGCTATCATCTTCTTTTAAGATTGCATGACATGTATTAAACTTGAAAAATATCAATGCGGATTCCCCTTAAGTCAGCTCATTGATGGGTTCCATGACCAGCGATCTTTCGACGCATCGGCTGCCTGTTTAGATGTTTCCACACAATTATTTCAGTAAGTATATGTAGGTTCTTATTAATTTCGAATTAGGTACGTAAGGTTGTTTAGCAAGTCGCTCAACACTGGCAGTTATTATTAATTAAAAACTTAACCTGCGATCTGTCGATTTGCTCTGGATGCGCAATATCCTGATTACGTTTGAAATTTGAGATTCAAAGCCGATAGTGGAATGGATTGTAAGTAAGAGGGTCAGGGTTCCCAACAAAATTAAGGTGTCTTTTTCTCATTACTATCAATTATTTCTATAAGTAACCTAAAAATTATGCTGAGTAAGAAGTACTTATAGGTAATGCGGTTACGGTTGTACAACTGTAAAATTGTGTTCCGACATAATATATATGCAGCTTCATTATCTCTCAATATTTTATTTTTACTGGCCTCACGATTTAGCCAAATTTTTTCAAATTTATCCGAATGATAGGCAAATGTCCAAAAATGTTCCCTTATTTTGTTAGGATCCCTGAATAGGATGCTAATTTTCTTGAATCTCATAGCCTGATTGACAGTTTGATTCAATGCTTTTACACAAATTTTTCAGTAAGTATGTGCAGGTTCTTAGGAGGTTCAATTGGATACGTAAGGGCGTTTAGCAGGTCGCTCACCGCTAGCAGTTATTTCAATTATAAACGCCATAATCACTCAATGCGAATCGCGATCATCTTCTTTGACGATTGCATGATGTGTATTGAACTTGGGGAGTATCAATGCGGATTCCCCCAAGTTCTATTGAAAACGTTGATTAAATGGGCGTTCTTGTGTTCTTCATGCTAAATAAGTTTCACTGTTCTGCACTCTCTTTTACGTGTCGTTTTGAAGATTTTCATTTTGCGACCTGATAAACACCGTTTAACGTATTTTTCTCTCACGCTTTCATTATAGGGTTGAAAACTAAAAAAATGGGTAGTAAACAAATCATAAGACTGTGCTCTATTAATCCCATTAAAAGAATTTCATTACCTCGCACACCCGACAAAGACCGTTTAATGTATGACTGAAACCCAATAAACACCGTTAAAACGCTTAAAAATTCAACCATACAAAACCTTCGTTTATTATTATTTCTTGGACTTTTGAAAAAATTGATGAGATTTGCGATATTGTGTTCTGAATGCTAAATGAGTTTCACTGTTATAAATTTTCTTTTACGTGTCATTTTGAAGCTTTTCATTTGGCGACCTGATAAACACCGTTTTATGTATTTCTACTTCCACCTATTTATACATAAGGTTAAAAACAAGAGAACGGTAGTCAACATCTCAGTAGACGGCCCTATATGATTCCATTGTTGTGATTTCATCGTGCCCTGTGACCACCCATCTCACGATTGTGAGACGTGGCCATAAGTGTGATTTACCGCGGTTCTACTGGGAGCCGGTGTCATTTTTTTTAGATGGCAGTTGCTCTCAGTGGAACCCTGCGCTGGTTGTTTGAACCTTTTTTTAAATTATATATATAAGGTCTTATAATATATAAGACCTTATAAAGGAGTTGCAAAGGTTGTACCCAGAATATTTTGTGAAGCTATTAGTACTGATAATTGGTGTATATATATATATATATATATATATATATATATATAAATTAGAGTGGTCCAAAAAAAGCGACTGTTTAAATGTTCATGGGCGCGTGGAAATTCGTATAGCCTAGGAAAAATCAGAATATGCCTATTTTTTTGTTTCGTTGTAGAATCATTTTTCAGCTTGCTAAAAGCAATTGTTCCTCTTATGGAGTTTAACATGTGAAAATACAACTTTTTTTTCAAGTTCAATTTTTCATAAGAAGCTATGAAACAATTTATTCAATGTTGGAGTTATTTGTTCTACGAGATTTCAAGATGGATTTAGTCAACTTTTCATATTTCAGAAATATTATGTAACAATTCTACAACGAGGAGAAATCTACCAGAATTTCAATATTTGCAGAATTTGGTGAATGCTTTGCACGCTTTGTTGAAGTTTGTGTGGAGTGAAATTTTTACAGAGTATACTTTGAACCCCCCAGAATAAATTTGGAAAAGAACAACTGAAATGGTCAAAGCTTTATATTAAACAAAGGAGTTTAAAAAATAGGTAAAAACTGATAATTTAACTATAGGTTCACCCGTAGGCTATACAGGTAAAGCGTTTATAGCGACTGTCATAAACGGCTAAGTCGAACCTATTCTATTGGAAATTCGAAATACAAATTGACCCTAAAGAGAGTGGCAGAACTCGGCAAACCAGGTAAAGGCACGAACACGCCATAAAATCATAAATAACTCATAACCAAGCCAAGCAGGTGAATCCTTAGAGTGGACTCACAGTTTTATCACTTTTACATTACATTAACAAAAATTTTAAAAACATTTTAGCAAGCTGAAAAATGACTCTACAACGAAAC
Organism: Andricus curvator; assembly: GCA_932195095.1. Taxonomy (NCBI): domain Eukaryota; kingdom Metazoa; phylum Arthropoda; class Insecta; order Hymenoptera; family Cynipidae; genus Andricus; species Andricus curvator. The sequence continues at coordinate 46,587 of CAKNYM010043729.1, read as the reverse complement.
AAAAAAAATAGGCATATTCTGATTTTTCCTAGGCTATACGAATTTCCACGCGCCCATGAACATTTAAACAGACGCTTTTTTTGGACCACTCTAATATATATATATATATATATATATATACAGGGTGTCCCAGTACTGAAACAACATTTTTGTATTTTTGAATTCTAACAAAAAAATGGCGTCGAAAATAATTATAAAAAAATGTTGCTAAAGTTAATAGTTACCATGTGCCATCGACAAGACTGTGTGCATAAACAAGTTCAGTTCGTATAATTTCTTCTCCGTTCGCTTTTCCAGTAGGTTTTGACTCTCTGGTGTAACTTCACACATCAACGAGATACAAAAATTGCAAAAAATATTTTTCATCATACCTCAATCGATATGATGAAAAATTGTATGCATGACTCGGGCCGAGGGAACGATTTCACTCGTGTGATATCAGCCGTCGCTTCGCTCGGTCAGCTAACTTCCCACTCGTGAAATCGTTGCCTTTCGACCCTCGGCACGCAATATACTATTCCACAATCAACCAAATTAGACAACATTGTCATGAATTCTGTAAATTGCCTTGAATTTAGTGGAATTTTCGAGAACTGAGTTGAATTTTCCTGAATTCTGAAGAATTCTCTTGAATTCAGCAGAATTTTCTTGAAATCGGCGAAATTCTCTCTAACTCCGCAGAATTCTTTTGATTTCAGCAGAATTCTTTTGAATTCAGTGGAATTCTCTTGAATTTTATATCATTCTCATGTATTCAGTATAATTCTCTTGAATTATGTAAAATTCTCTTAAATTCAGTAGAACTCTTTTAAGTTCGGCAGAACTCCCTTCCATTCAGCGGAATTCTCTAACGTTCGGCAGAATTCTCTTGAGATCAACAGCATTCTCTTGAATAATGTAGAATTCTCCTGAATTCAGTAGAATTTCGTTGAATTATAATAATTCTCTGGAATTCTGTAAAAATATCTCGTAAATTCAGTAGAATTCTCTTGAATTATGTAGAATTCTCTTAAATTGTGTATAATTCTTTTTAATTCAGGAGAATTATCTTGAAATATGTAAAATTCTCTTGAACTTTGTTTAATTCTCTTAAATTCAGTAGAATTCTCCTAGTTTTGGCAGACTTCTCTTGAATATATTCAAATTATCCTGTTTTCTTTCGAATTCAGCAGAATATTCTTGAAATCAGCAAAATTCTTTCGAATTCAAGAGAACTCTCTAGAGTTAGGCAGAATTCCCTTGAATTAATTATAATTCACTGGCATTCTGTACAAATATCTCGTGAATGCCGTAGAATTCTCTTTATTTATGCATTCTCTTAAAATCTGTATAATTCTCTTGAAGTCTGCCGAATTCCCTTCGATTCAGTGAGATTCTCTTACGTCTGGCAGAATTCTCTTGAGTTGAGCAGAATTCTCTTGAATTTAGTAGAATTCTCTTGAGATCGACAGAATTCTCGTGCAATCTGTAGAATTCTCTTGAATTGAGTAGAGCTCCCTTGATTTCCGTACTGCACTGAAATCATCAAACATTTAATTATGACACTTGCGTGTCGCATTTTTTCAATTTAATTTGATTGAAATTTCTTGTAAAGTTCACAACAATAAAAATTGGAAAGACTAATGAATTCAAAATAAAACAAAGCTTATTCTAATGAATTTATAAGTTTTTAAACATTTGTGATGAGTTCAAAAGTGTTCAAGGGAATTTTACAGAATTCCAGAGGATTCTACAGAATTCAAGATAATTCTACAGAATTCAAGAGTCTTTTACAGAATTTAAGATAATTTTACGGGAATCAAAAGAGTTCTACTCAATTCAAGAGAATTCTACAGACTGTACGAGAATTCTGCCAAACTCAAGAGAATTCTACTAAATTCAAGAAAATTCTGCTCAACTCACGAGAATTCTTCCAAACGTAAGAGAATTCTACTGAATTGAAGAAAATTCTACAGACTTCAAGAGAATTATACAGATTTTAAGAGAATTCATAAATAAAGAGAATTCTACGGTATTCACGAGATATTTATACAGAATTCCACAGAATTATGAATAATGCAAGGGAATTCTGCCTAACTCTAGAGAATTCTTTTGAATTCGAAAGAATTAGCTCGTTTCAAGAATATTCTGCTAAATTCGGAAGAAAACAGGATAATTAGACTAAATTAAAGAGAATTCTGCCAAAACTAGGAGAATTCCACTGAATTTAAAAGAATTAAACAAAGTTTCAGAGAATTTTACATATTTCAAGATAATTCTCCTGAATTTTAAAAGAATTATACACAATTTAAGAGAATTCTACATAATTCAAGAGAATTCTACTGAATTTACGAGATATTTTTACAGAATTCCAGAGAATTATGATAAATTCAACAAAATTCTACTGAATTCAGGAGAATTCTACATTATTCAAGAGAATGCTATTGATCTCAAGAGAATTCTGCCGAACGTTAGAGAATTCTGCTGAATGAAAGAGAGTTCTGCCGAACTTAAAAGAGTGCTACTGAATTCAAGAGAATTTTACATAATTCAAGAGAATTATACTGAATTCATGAGAATGATACTGAATTCATGAGAATGATACAAAATTCAAGAGAATTACACTAAATTTAATAGAATTCTGCTGAAATCAAAAGAATTCTACAGAGTTAGAGAGAATTTCGCTGATTTCAAGGAAATTTACAGAATTCATGAGAATGTTGTCTAATTTGGTTGATTGTGCAAAATATTTTTTGCAATTTTTGTATCTCGTTGATGTGTGAAGTTACACCAGAGAGTCACAACCTACTCGAAAAGCGAACGGAGGAGAAATTATACGAGCTGAACTTGTTTATGCACACACTCTTGTCGATGGCATATGAATTTTTGACCTTCTAACGCGTGCTTCTGATTGGTTAATCTTTAATTGTTAATTACTTGATAATTATTAACTTTAGAAAAAAATTTTTATAATTATTTTCTACGCCATTTTTTTGTTATAATTCAAAAATACAAAAATATTGTTTGAGTACTGGGACACCCTGTATATATTCCGGTTTTGGTTTCAATTCCTTTGGAATTGAACTGAAGGGCCTATGACACAGCCATAGAGGGTCCTTGTACCAAGGGTTTCTGCTGAATATGGTTACAATAATTAATAAGCAGTCGCAGACACTTGTAGAGGGATGGTCCGGAAGGAATAACCCCTAAGCGGATGCGTAACAACCTTTCCGAAAGCTGAATGGCACCTGGGTGAGGTGTCTTTCACAGTGACTCTGGGTTACCGGGCGACCTCTCAGAGTATGCAGCCTTCAACGCGGGGCTCTGCAAAGACGGACGAACCCTTTCCCTAGCTGCTCGTGGAAACAACAATGACACCACCAAACCACTAAAAAGTTGTAGATGCGGTTCAAAACGATCAAACGCGCAAAAAAATCGACAATGTGTCAGCAAGCAGTACCGATCACCCTAGAGTTAGGGGTGCGGAAAATAATTTAGATGGAAACACGACGACGAACTGGCGAAACGCCCACATCGAGTGGACGAATTAACTCAAGGATGGTTTGCTAGACTGCTACGATGCCAGCATTATCCCTGTTCACGAAGGCTTTATGGTATGTATGCACACTCTGTCTTGACAGAAACACCCAGAGTTTCAGCACTTTTGGATTCAATAATTGCGAAATCAACGTACCTAAGTCTGGAGAAATGGATACGTACACGGAGCGCTTCCCCAACCGCTACTTGAACAAGCTGCAGACGACGATCAGGAAGCGACATTAAGACCGAACGCGGAAAGAGGGCACCTTGTGAGAGATAATCGCGATTTCAGGACAAGGAGGAACATTAACATGCATGTTCCTCCTAAGCCCCAAGATCTGGCTGAAGTGGATGCCTCCCTTCGTGAAGATATCTCGCAAGTGTCCGACATCTGGACCATCAATTGCTCAGTTTATGGTGCTGCAAGAGCTTTGACTGATTCAAACCGGAGGCTAAAGGCGACGATGAATCAAGAGCCCAAAAGCCGCTTGCATGAACTGAACGAGAAGATTGAATGGGCAAGACAGAATGCGTCCTGTGTTCAGTGTGTGATTCACTACATAACATCTGGTAGACCGTTCACGGAAAAGGTTCGAAAGTTCGCCCAAGAACTGAGGATCTGCAATCACACACTGAACAAGTCAAAGCTGCTGACAATGAAGCAGCAGATTGTTGACAAACTCCAGGTGTTATCTGACGCAAGGAGGAGAATACAGAAGAGGGAGAGATAGATCAGGGAGAATCAACAGTTTATCACTGACCCATCACACCTCTTCAGCGATCTCCCTGTTTCTGTCAAAATCCACCCAAGCCCAACGAGGTAGAGACTTTTTTAAGAGGGATAGATAAGATCCCGAAAACACTGGAATTGAAAGAAGATACTGACAATATCATTTGCTTCAAGGAGTTTTGCATCCACCTCATAACATCTGAGGGGGAATGTCCATCAATCACTACCGATGAGGTAAAAAAGCACCCAGGCCCACGAAGAACTGTTTCGCGACAGGGCCAAATGGTATCAAGAGCTTCTGGGGGAAGAAGTTTACTTCTACACAAAAACATCTGCCCCGCATATTGACCTCTCATGTCAAGTCGGAAACGCCCATTCCGCAGTGGCTTGTGTTAGGACGCACTATACTCCTACCAAAAAAAGGCAACTTGTCCAACCCAGTGAATTGCAGGAGTTGTCCTGCAACTTGCTTGAACACACTATATAAAATCTTTACAGCCGTCCTAAACAACAGGATTGTTAAAAAAATTGAGCCTGTGTGAGGAGAAATGTACGAACAACGTGGCTCGAAAAAAGGTCTAGAAGGCTGCCGAGAGAACCTGGTAATTGAAAGGTGCGTCTACAAGGACACAGCAGCCTATCAGCGCGTCCTGTCAATGGTCTGGATTCACTACCGGAAAGCTTTCGATTCAACCTCTCATAGACTTATCATCTGTCTGTAGAAAAGCTTGAAGGTTCATCCATACATAGTGTGATGAATGGAGAGATTGATGCCCCTTTTGCAAACTAGATTTACCATCTCATCTAGAAATTACCGTGTGACAACGAACAACGTCACCTTCCAGAGGGGAGTCTTTCAGGGCGATACCATGAGCCCTCTGCTTTTTTGCATCACACTTCTGCCTCTATCTCTCGCACTAGGAAATTCTCCTGGATACCTCTGCGGCGATACTAATCATCGCGAGCATAAGGTCACTCATGTATTTTATATGGATGACCTGAAGATCTACGCTTCTGCTAAAAGCCAACTTCAGAGTGCTTTAAATATCGTCAAGAAGTACACAGGAGAGATTGGTATGGACTTATGATTGGATAAGTGTGTCAAGATTCATTTGAAAAAAGAGAAGATTACTGGCGTTCCCAGTGACCCTGAGCTAGTGGATATAAGTGTTATTGGACATCTTGACACTGGAGAGACGTATACGTACCTGCGCGTCCCTCAAAGCCGCATTCAGGGCGTAAGATCAGTGAAGGAGTCTCTCCGAAGCAGATACAAGCATCTTCTCCGACAGATTTGGTCTTCAAATCTGTCGGCGTTGAACAAGGTATCTGCGACTAACATTCTTGCCGTCCCGGTTTTACTTGCCTCCTTTGTGGTGGTTCAATGGACGAAGAACGAGCCTACGGCCCTTGATAGCGCCACACCTAAGATCATGCATATGCATAAGAGCTTAAATCGTTGCAAATGGCAAAGATCCTCTCCTAAAAATGGTCAGAAAACACGAGATGGTTGGCAAAGGAGCATTCCTTTACAAAGCCGCGGAGCAGGCGGCCGAAACCCTTGGCCTGAATTTTAACATCAGAAGTAAGGAAAGTACATTACTCCAACTGGATGCTTCACTTCTGAAAGTCGAAGTAAAGAAAGCAGAGGTGAAATATTTTCGGCGACAGCTACTCGACAATAGAATGCACGTAAACTTTCGCAGAAATGTAGAAAAACAGTCCTTGTGGAAGGAACAAACATTTGTCTTCCCCAGATCATCAGGGCTTAATTCAGGTACAGAGGGTTTCATTTTCGCATGCCAGGACGGTGTCATTTCTACCTTAGTATACCGTGACGATAAGTGCAGAGCAAGTCATACACACGCTGAGTACCTAGAACACATACTACCCTGGTGTCCCAAGCACGCGGGAACGACGTATCTCTACAGAGATAAAGCGGCCCTGAGAGTTCTGTATTACCATCTTTGTCAATTTTCCAAAACGGGAAGTGCCAAATTTTCTGGAACGACGATTTTCGGACAGCAGTCTCCGTTGCACACACAAGGCTTGACATTGTTCTCCAATACTTTAAGAAACGAACTTTATTCGTGATCGAATTCTCGGCTCCAGCTGATTAGAACATAACTGCCAAGGAAAAGAAAAAGGTGGACAGGTATCAAGACCTTAATAGGGAGCTGCTACGGCTGTACCCAAAATATTCGGTTACAGTAATTGTTCTCGTGATCGGTGCTCTCGGAGGTGCGAAATTATCACTGGTTCGTAACCTTAAAGCCATACCCGTGTGCCAAAAATATGCCAAGGCACTTGCGAAATGGATACAGAAAGCTGTCATCCTTGGGACGCTTCGTGTCCTGAAGACACATGAGGGTTTCGCCGGCTTGTCACTGTGATTTCATCGTGCCCTGTGACCACCCAACTGACAGTCGTGAGACGTGGCCATATGTGTGATTCACCGCGATTCTAATGGGAGGCGGTGTCATTTTTAAATGGCATTATTAGATGGATTTTTAAATAGATAGATTTCAAATGGAAAATAGCGAAAATGTCGACTTTTTGAGATTTTTATATATTTCAAGGTCGTTTACGCAGCGGAAACTTATTTTTGTCAACTTAGATCTTGTAAAAAAATTGATGTTCTTCAAACAAGTAGAATTGTGTCACTTTTAGTGCTTTTTGACTATATCTGCAATGTAGACGCGACTGTTGGATCTTGCACTTCGCTCTCGATAATGTACTTACCTCACGTTACGCGCTCCGGCCACTTTCGTTTTTAGCTCTTCGTGCTCGGCTTGATTACAAAGAAGAAGTACCCTCAGCGCGTTAATTGCGCCAGCTCTTAGCATGCATCAAAATCCAACAGAAATGGTTCATACGCCCCTGAATGTTTATGTTCGGAGCGAGCGAATATTGTGTTCGATTTGAATGAGTGCTATTTAGAACCATGCCCGAAACCGCACGTAAATGGGATTGCCAGTGTATTTTAAATTAGAAAGATAATTTGTATACTAAAGACTTTATCGGCCGTAAGGAACACTTTCTCATCACAATGCTCGTACTCCACGTTTGATCTTTGGTATGTATTTATATAACTATCTAAGCTTTAAAAAGTCAAATGTTATAAAACGTTCTCAGTTCTAGTGAAAATGTATCATTAAAGAGACCTTGAATGTTAAAAGTATAGATCATTAATTGAAAATTAATAACATTAAATTCTATATACCTCGGTCCGGGACTGCTTATTCAGATATTTCAAAATAAAGTACAAACCTAATTCTTTATCATTATTTTATTATTTGTTCCTTATTTTGCCTTAATCTTTATTCAGGGTTACCCTAAGAAATGTAGCACTTAAAAAAACGTATATTATTATAAGTAATTCATATTGATATTGAAATGTATGTTTTTTATTGTTCATTTTTTATAATATGCGAAAAATTATGAATATACAATTTTCATGTAACTATACTCCACTTACGGCACTCGCTATCCGCCACAGTAGCTGAGGTTCGCCTTGGTATCGTATAGCATTTCACCTTTGCTGTTTCTCATGCTGACAAACTCTGTATTTTTACTTCCCTCCATCTTTCTAAATATTAGTTTCTTGCTTCCTTCAAAGTCGTTTTGTATTTTCTTCTCTTCTTCTGTTCTGATTTTATCTTTACTCTCCTTGACTAGTCGTTTAACTTTCCTATTTTTGTGTCTGTAATCATTGTTCAGCCTATTCCTCTCCTCATCGCTAAGACCTGTGATGTTCAACGTTCTCTCGTGCGCTTTTTTCTTTTCTTGTCGGGCTGCCTTAATTTCATCATTCCACCATGCATCACCAGACTTTCTTCCTACAACTGCCGTAACACATACTTCAGTCGCAGTTTTAACAATGATATCCCGTAGCATAGTCCATGCGCCCTCTATATTTTTATTGCTTAAAAGCGCTTCTCCATTTGCCCTATCTATGCGTTCGTTTAAATTATTCTGAAAAGCTATCTGCGCTTCCGGTTTCTGTAAATTTTCAATCTTGATTCGCGTTTGTTTCGTTTGTTTGGTTCTCTTTCGTCTCCATCCCCGCCCTAAGTTTATTTTGGAGACTAGAAGGTAATGGTCAGTGTCGCATTCAGAGCCGCTCATGACTCTTGTATCTTTCATTAGTTTTCTTAATCTTTCATCCGCAATAACGAAGTCAATTATACTGTGGCTATTTCCTTTATGCTAGGTGTACATGTGGATCATTTTATGTCTAAACCAAGTATTTGTAATGAATAGGCCATTTTCTAAGCATAAGCTAACTAATTTTTCCCCGTTATGATTTTCTCTTGAATCCCCAAAATTACCTAGCACCTTTCTATATCTGTACCCTGACATTGGACGCCGACCCATCCGTTCATATCTCCTAGTAGAATGATTCTTTCACCATGATCACAAGTACTTATTGTATCGCTTAAAGTGTCCCAGATGGCGTCTTTGAATTCCCTCTTATCACTATCAACTGGGGCGTAGCACGCTATGATAAATAACCTTCTGATTCCTACCTTCATTCTAACCCACAGCAATCTGGGCGATACATATCCTTGATTTTTGAGATGCTGTCTTGCTTTTTCATTCATAATCAAACCGACCCCTTGACTACCATGTGATTCACTATCTACTCCTGACCATATTTCAAAACCGCCTTTCAACACCCCATTTTCTATGTTTCTACTTTCGCAACCCTTTTTCTTCGTCTCAGGCACACACAGAATATCTAGTTTCCTTACGTGCATAGTTTCTCGTAGTTCTCTCACCTTAACATCATTCACTCCTCTAGTATTCCAAACACCCAGTCTCCATTCGTCGCCTGAAACTCGACCTTTACGTTTACCGTGTGTATGCATTTCGTCAATAATAGTTTCAGACCATTCCGAGGCTATTTTATTGTTTGTATTATTCATTGCTTCGATTGTACACTCAACTACCACCTTTATGCGCGAAATTTGTTTTGCGAGTCGAAATCATGTCCAAGTTAAGTAGTGATTCGTCGTATGGCGGAGAGTGTAGTTGTAAGGTCAGTCCCACCAAAACTTCTATTACTGGGGGTGGGGGTGAGGACAAGGAATGGAAACCGAGAGAGTCGCAATTGGTTGATGTTTTATACTAAGAAGGTCACCAGCCTTCACCAGCGTTGTATTAGATAGGAGTTCATATGTTTCCATCTGCCGATTCCCGGCCTACCTTTAGATTTATTTAGTTAGTATCTAAAATAAGTTTATAATTGAGAAATGTTTACTACTCCTATAAGGTTTGTGATTATTTTGAGAGCTTGTCCCTCACGCTAGTGTTCAGCGCGGTAACTTTCATTATTGTCTGTTGATCGGAAACTTACGACCACGGGCGTGAAATGGTAGTGTTTTTCTTTTGGTGGCTCGCTTATCTCTGCTGGACAGTTTTCAGACTTCTTTTATTAGTTTTGTTCCGACTTTCGTGCCGGGCACTTGTGGTCTCTTTTCTGGGATCCTGTTCAACACGCTGCGTCTTTTGGGGTGATATTGATTGTCGGTTCGAGTTGCGACCCGTGAATTAGAAAGACGTAATGTTTTCTCTAATGTATAGTATTCTCAACTGAAGTGATAAGTGATCAATGAACAATGTCTCTTGCCTCTCCCTTCTGGATTATACTGAAGTGATTTTCCCGACTTGATCGTCTTCTGGTGCTGTGAGAAGTGATGAGTCGGACGACATAAACCTCTCATTGCATCGGGATCAATACTTCGGAGAAGGATCTTTGTCGTAGCTTCCGGAGCCTATATCTGGGCTAAGCTTTCAAAACTAATTAATTTTTTTGTGTGATATATGTGAGTTAACTTGAGGGTGGTACACAAATCATGGTTTAATTTGATTGAGTCAAGTGATGATTAAAAACCTTTAGTCGAATCTCGAACAGCCCTTTGAGGGTCTTAGCGATTAAGTATTAGTTGTAAATAATTATAAATAGCGGGCAAAGAAGTGAAAAAATGGGCAAATTGTGTTAGGAAAGAAAGTAAAATAAGAGAGAACGTTCGCAAATCCAAATTACGCACATATAAGTTTATATTTGTCAACAGGACAGTTCACGAATATTGCTGATAATATTAAGTAATACAAATAACCAAAAGTGTGCCTAAAAATAGCAATAATATATATTATGTATACTCTTGTATACTGTGCAGTTTAATGTCCAATAATATGTGATTAACCTTCTGGTATAGAAAAAAATGATACCACAGAATAAGTGTAATTAGGCATTTTTATCTGGAAATTTAAAAAAAATCTAGTTAAACATTTTTCAGACTTTAATTAGGCAAACCATTCAAGTTTATATATTTATATATTTCTAGATTTTTATGAAACTTTCGATTAATTGCAACGTTTTTTAAATTTGAATTTCTCCACCCCTCATGGTATCATGCAATTTTTTGTAAATGATAGATAAAACCGATTTGCTCATTCTTTAAAAACATTAACAGTTTTGAAACAATTTGAAAAACAAAAATGATTCAAGTTTATGTTATTTAATTTCAACCGAACTGTAGTAATGTTTTTAAAACTGCATAATTAAAATAATAAACTGCTTCCTTTCGTCAGATAGTCTTGATCCCAATTGCACGAAACACCTATCCCCTTGATTTTTTGAATGATTGCTAAACAAATTTTAGAATAAACTAAATTAATCTTTGCATTAAAATAGAAGAAATCACTTTAATGTGTTCTGTTAATCGCTATGTTCACGGATTTTTTTATATTTTAATTCAAATCTTCAAATTTGGAAGATTTCAACGGGAAAGTGTCTCAACTTAGATTTAATTTCCAAACTTTCACCCGTACAATTAGAGAATGTCCAAATGTGTCACTTTCGATTGGAAAAGGTCAAAATTTGACACTTTTAACTGGAAAATGCCGAAATGTCACCCTTTCAAGCACAAAATACAAAATGTCCTTCTTTCCATCGTTTTTTTTGCTGATCAAACATTTCTATAGCCATACTTTCCCTATACTTAAGGCATACTTTATTTATACTTCTGACGTACTTAAACTATACTTTACATATATCCATCAGCTATAGTTCAGCTATACTTTAGATATATTTTTTCAAGATATGATTTAGTGATACTTTTACTATACTTCGACTATAACTTGTTCAACTTTAGCTATCTTCAAGCTATACATCCACTATACATCACTCAAATAGACGTGAAGTATGGGATTGTCTTATATACCATACTTCCACTGTACTATCAGAGACGACTCCCATACGATTGTCCAGATGGGAAATCGTCCCATTTTCATTTTTGGAGGGAAATTCAGAAGTTATACGAAATTATTCATATGTTTCTATGTACAATTTATTAATAGGGTAATTATTAATGTAGTTTTATTATATATATTAAGCGATATTGTTATGTTAGCTTGAAATACAAATGTATCGTGAATGTGAATGAGGAAGGTAACTCTCAGAAAACAAAAAATGAAATTTGCAAGAAATTCGCCTTGGAAATCTCGTGAATGTTAAGTCAGGTATAAGTCAGGTGTCTCACAAAATCACACAAAATCCCTTAAGAGAAAAGAGAGACGGAGAGCGAAAAAGAAATTATGCCTCCAAAGTCGGGTAAAGTTCAATTTCAACTTTAAACTTTTATCAAAATAAAAAGCATACAATAAAAAATCTGCCCGCTGCGCGCACAGCTCGCAAGTTTGAGCGCGCCTGGGGCACGCGACTGTTGGTTCTCGCGCTTCGCGCTCGATAATGTATTTACCTCGCGCTGTGCGCTGGGTCTCTGTACCTCTCCCATATTTGTGCACAGACCTTTTAAAGTTGAAGGTCAAAGCATCAACAACTGTAATTTGGTGATTGTGAATTCTCTTTTGTTAAAGCTCCTTCGACTTTAACGAACACATTCTCATCACATGTCTCGTGCTTGGCACTCGATTTCGTCCATAATAAGAACTTTTCTACATCGGGTTCAACACTATTATATCAAATGTACATTATATTTATTTCTGTACCTCAGCCTGGGATTGCTAATTCAGATATTGCAAAATAAAATACGAATTTTATTTATCATGATAACCTTAATATTTGTTTCTTATTTTGCATTAAAGTTTATCCTCAACTACCCTGAAAAATGTATCATTTCAATAAATTTATATTAATCAAATTTATAATATGCATTGGTATTAGAACAAACGTATTTACATTGTATTGTTTTTATAATTTAAAAAAGTGCGCATCCTATAAAAAACAATTTTGTTATTAAAAATGTTATTGCAACTTGTGTCGTTTTTCCGTATATTTAATTTGTTTATTTTTAATGTTACTTTTTACGATTTCAAACAAAAACACGCATCCTAGCGTAAAGTGGTTCTAAGAAAATTTTTATAACAAAAGTTTATAACAAATTTTTAGATCATTTTTGGTTAAACAACTTTTGCCTATTAATTTTTTTTCTTCTCCTGTGTGGTTTTTCTACAAATTTAATTTTTCAATTTCAATGCTATTTCTTGCGAATAAAACAAAAACCAAGCTTCTTTTAAAAATTATTAATAACAAATTTTTATATCTCTTTTTTGTGCGTTCGACTTTTGTCTATTAATTTTTTCATAGCTTGTGTCGTTTATCCAAAAATTTAATCCTTTTAGTTTTAATTTTATTTTCTAAGATTGAAACAAAATCTACGCATCCTATCAAAAAGTGATCAATAATAAATTTGTAGATCTTTTTTATATGCTCAATTTTTGTCATTTCATCTTTTTCCACATCTTGCATAGTTTGACCGCAAAATGGAATTTTGGATTTTTGATTATTTTTTGTGCGATCAAAATTTGAATTTTGGTTTTTTCAAGAAATTCAAAAAGTCAAGCAAACGTCTTGCAGGCTCAAAAAACTATATTTGCGTGTCAAATTTCTAAACATTTGAAGCAAAGAATATCCCACTGATTTGAATAAATATTTTTTTTGCCTAAACATGCGCAAGTGCAATAAAGTAGTTCGTACTTCAATTATCTGGTTCAAATAAAAATTACTAATATGAAAGAATATTTTCTTTATGCTAAGAATTAGGATTCAAGTGAATTCATTTACTTGGTTCCAAATATTATTTTTTTCTGTGATAGATAATCACATGTTTTTATTATAACTATGGTAAAAATTTGTGGCTAACTTTCAAGCTAGAGAACTAATTTCTATTATGAGATAATTCTTTTTGCGACACTTAGCGGCATTTGTCCTAAGATACTGAAAGTTGCAAATCAGAAATTCACTACCGAAAGAAATATTTATTTAGAATGGAGCATTTCTTTTTCATGAACTGAATAAACGTTTCTTTCAGTGGATCTCATCAACATTTCATTTAAACAAATGCTGTTTGTACTGGAATAGATGTGCAATTTAAACAAATATGTCAAAATATTAAATTTAAAAAAAAAATACTTCTTTCAAAGAAATGCAAATTAATTTATTTCAAAAAAGTATTTCCTTTGTTATTCGAAAAAATATTTTGCCGAGTAAATTATTTGCAGATTTTTTATTCGAACGACGATTTCTTTCATTCAAGTGGACTGATATTTAATTTAAACACGTATTTATCAATTAAAACAATCAGTTTCATTGAATTGAGAGAATATATCTTAGGGTGTGAAAATCAGATTAAAAGCAACTAGGTTCTCAGCTCCTACGAAATCATTTCTTTGACTTAATCAATTTCACATTTATTGCAAAGAAAATTTCTTTGTATTAAAGAAATATCACCAAAGATATCATTTCTTTGATTCTAGGTATGACTTTTTTGCCTCTGAATAATATTTACTCATGTAAAGTAAAAAATTCTTGATTCATAGAAAAGAAACCAAAGAAACGCATTTTTCTTAGATCCAATACTTTTTTTCATTGTAGTTAAAACTGTTAGGAAGAACAAGTTTTTGATTAAGCAGTTAAGAGTAGTGAACTCAGTAGTAAATTCAGGAGTAAAAAATGTTTTGGCTATAAATTGTGTGAGTCTCATGAAGTCATATTGTAAGTATAAAAGCGAAAAATTGTTTAATTAACTTGCACTTCTCAAATATTAGTTGACAGTAGGTGTTGAAATAACCTGTTATTGCGATCTGCATGCCCACAAATTATTTAAAAAAAGTCAAATACGAGAAGGATACAAATATCACTTTTCTAAAACACGACAATACAATAGAGTCACAGATATTTAGTACTTATAACGCATTTAGCGCAAATAATAAATAAATGCAAACGATCCCCCCAAAAAGTTTCGAAATCCAAAAAAATAAAGGTCCTATTTTTTCTTTTTTCAAAATTTTGATTTTATATGGTGCCTGTTGGGACTTGAAATTTGCATGGGAAAATGCATGGGAAAAAGTCACTTTTTGGTATTTTTCGAATAATTGTTCAAGGTTAGGGAAAAGTTGACATTAAAGTTATGAGGCTTCTAGAGTACTTTCCAACGAAGAATTTGACCTATCACACATATGGATTTGACGCCCCTAACACACCCCCACGATGCCCTGAAAACTACCCTTAAATCGAAAAATGTACATTCTTCAGGAAATTGACTCTTTTAAGCAGTTTATTCTCCTTTTTTCCGGAAATCATTACTTTAGGTCTATTGGAATGTTTAAAAATGTTTTTTAGTTAATTTCCATTCATTTAAATAAATTCTATTTGTTTAAATAATATGTTCTTCTATAAAATTCGTTTTAAATCTGTTCTCTGAAATCGGAATGGCAGTTTATTATCTGAAAGTAACTTTATTTATTTATTTATTTATTTATTTCTATTGTTTAAACAATTAATTATTATGAATTTTCTACTTTTTTGCAATTTATGGTAAAAAAGTCAGCTTTCCTTGTTATAAACCTATATATTTTAATTTCAAGGTATCCTCTATACATTATCTAATAAATACCAAATTGTTTAAACAAATTTAATTTGTTTAAACAATTTAGGATTTATTAAATAATGTAGAGAAGATACCTTGAAATTAAAATATATATGTTTCTTACAAAAAAAAAACAGAATTTTAGGCGAATTGGAGAAAAAAAAATTGTTTAAACAAATTAAATTTGTTTAAACAATTTAGGATTCATTAGATAATGTATAGGGGATACGTTGAAATTAAAATATATAGGTTTATCACAAGAAAAGCTGACTTTTTTACCATAAATTGCAAAAAAGTAGAAAATTCATAATAATTAATTGTTTAAACAATAGAAATAAATAAATAAATAAATAAATAAATAAAGTTACTTTCAGATAATAAACTGCCATTCCGATTTCAGAGATCAGATTTAAAACGAATTTTATAGAAGAACATATTATTTAAACAAATAGAATTTATTTAAATGAATGGAAATTAACTAAAAAACATTTTTAAACATTTCAATAGACCTATAGTAATGATTTCCGGAAAAAAGGAGAATAAACTGCTTAAAAGAGTCAATTTCCTAGCCTTATCACTTTAATGTCAACTTTTCCCTAACCCTGAAGAATTATTCGAAAAATACCAAAAAGTGACTTTTTCCCATGCATTTTCCCATGCAAATTTTAAGTCCCAACAGGTACCATATAAAATCAAAATTTTGAAAAAAGAAAAAATAGGACCTTTATTTTTTTGGATTTTGAAACTTTTTGGGGGGATCGTTTGCCTCTAGCATCAAAAAAATGTTTGCAATGCATTTTTGGACCACCCTACTGCACACCGAACAACTGTGTGCATCTTTCTCCTACACGGAAAAAGAATTATCTTTGAATAAAGAAAATACGTTTACTTGACCGTATTTAGAACCACCATTTACTCGATCCACGAACATTTACTTGACGTACAAGGTATACGTTCTTGTATCAAGTAAATGGTGGTTCTAAATACGGACAAGTAAACGCGTTTTCTTGATTCAGTAATGATTCTTTTTCCGTGTATTTATTGTTGAACTCTCTATACATGGCGCATTATTTCTCAAACGTCCCAACCCGATAATCAAATATGTCAGATCGGGCTCAAACTTGGGCTAAGTGTTGCCCTACTGGATGGTAATTTTACCAAAAAATATTTTCCTGTTTTGTCAAATAGTAGCAGAGTTGGAGGGGGTGCAATTTTGAAGTTTTCAGTGGATACCCTCTGCTGCGCGAATATTTGCTGCTTTCAAAAGTAATTAAAAAAAATAAGCCTGAAGGTTTTCAATCGATTTTTTCACGACCTTTCGATTCGTCATAAGCATTTTTTGAAAATTTCAAAATTTGACCTTGATTCATCGAAGTCAAAAATAAAATCGACTTTCTCTTGTAGATCGGCACATTTTATTTTGTTTTAAATATTCTAGAAAGAAAGCTGAGGTTTTTTGCCATAAAATACTTATAAATCAAAGTGGTCTTTTTTTCGTTTTCGAGAGACTGTACGCCAAAGTTCTTGACGCATCGGCACACCGGGCGCTGCCGCTTGAAGCCGGAAAGATGGCCACGTCGCCGAGCTCTCTTAACTCCCTTTTTCAAATAATATACTCGATTCTCATGTGTGTCATAAACGATTCATGTTCTGTAAACATTAAATTATTGTAATTTAATGCGTATGAGGTTTTGACTGTTTTGAGCAGTATCATGCTTTTATACATACCCAAGCAGGGAACCTACAACTGAAGAAATGCTCACTGCATACAGAATTCGACAGTTTCCCGAAACGAACAGAGAAAAATCAGACAGTAAAGTTCAGAAAAACACTAAAAACAAAAAGAAGATAGACAGTAAAGAAAAAAAGTCATAAAGAAAGACAAGACATAAGGAAATAAAACCTAATAAATTAATTTACAATAACCATTTCAACCCTGTCAAATCCAAAGAGTAGTTCTTTCAAATCCATATCAAAGTATATTATGTGGAAAAGGTAGTTTAGAGAGACTCGGCGACGCGACGTGGGGATCTTTGCGGCTTCAAGCGATGCGACGCGACGCGACGCCGCGGCCGCGCCGCCCGGTGTGCCGATGCGTCAATAACTTTGGCAAACAGCTTCTCAAAAAAAAAAAACGCCACTTTGATTTTTAAGTATCTTATGGTGAAAACCTCAGGTTTCTTTCTAGAATATTTAAAATTAAATAAAAAGTGCCTTTCTACCAGAAAAAGTCGATTTTATTTTTGACATCGATAAATCAAGGTCAAATTTTGAAATTTTCAAAAAATGCTTATGACCAATCGAAAGGTCGTGAAAAAATATATTGAAAACACTCAGGCTCAAATTTTTTAAATTACTTATGAAAGTTATTTCATGTCAAGGGACTGTGACAGCTATTCATGAAACTAGTTGAAAAAAGTAGATAGAGAGCTCGGAAGAGTCAAGAAAATTACAGAATATATATTCTGAAACGTTCTATAATATTCTAAAAAATTTCATAATATCCCGGAAAAGTAGAAAAATTTGTAAAATATGTTGGAATCTTCTGGAATCATCTATAAAATTGAAAAATATTCCAGAATAATACAGGAATATATTGTTGGAAAGAAGGTTATAGAAAATTACAGAATACTCCCGAATTTTCATGGATATTCTAAAATGTTTAAGGATATTCGAATATCCTTAGTTAAAGAATTCTAAAATATGTAAAACTGAATCCTCTATTTTCCATAGGAAATTTTTAGTGAACTAATAGTGAAAAAAAAATGTCATTCTGCAAAGGTATTATTTCAGTAATCACATACGTTGAATGTTTGAAGAATAGGAGTAATTTATAGTAGTTCAGAAGTTATGAATATTGGGCACTGTAACTGAAAGTTGAGGCTTACAAAACTATAATTTGAGACTCCATAACATTTCTAAGAACGTGAATAGCTTTAGAAACTTTCAAACAAAGTTAAAATTAGTGACGTGCATAATCCGACTCGAAAAATATACCGTACGGGGTTTTGTACATCTCTAGTTAGAATATTTTTGAAATTGTATACAAAAATGTTGAAATTGCCCCAATTTGTTACAGAAATTTGTCCTTGTAGCAGAAAGACATTTCAGGAAGCGCATATTTCAGAAATAAGTAGAGTATCTCTTGTTAGGATCTTTCTAACGCTTCATTATATCAAATGAAAGAGTGCTCTCTTAAAATGTACCAGTGAAATCTCACTGATTTCCAGTGAAATCTCACTGGTTGAAATAGCCAGAAGTGTGTCACTGACAATCAGTGAGCATTCACTGGTTCATTCAGTGAAGTTCCGACACTGGTTTAACCAGTGAGGTTCACTGGTTTCTCAGTACCAGTAGTCACCTGGTCGAACGCCTTGTCGCCTGTCAGTTGTTTAGGTATGGCACTTATCATTCATCGCACTTTTGTGGTAAGAGTTGTAAAAATTAAATTTTAAAAACCTCACTTTATCCTCACAACAATAAATGAAGGCCGGGCTGCAATATAATGGGATATAATATGTTGCGCCTGATTGTGGAAAGACCCGTCGTTATGTTAACGTGTCGCGTTGCTCAAAGTCAAACCCATGGCCAGGGACCTCCCACTATCAAGCGAAAGATATTATATCGCCTGCTCATTGCAGACAGGCACCAAATATTTATAAAACAAACACTTGTACACAATAAGATTCGTTTTCACTCGAGAAATGCCAAAGACCTGACCGACGACGCGCGCGTACCAGACGACTGGAGGTTCATGTCTTGCCCGCGTGGAGCGCTATATCACTGGTTCAATCTATCATTTGGCGTAACTGGTAGAATCAGTAGCGCTATTTTAGTTGAATCTCTTACTGGTTCGTCCAGTCAAAGTGGAAAAATCACTGGTTCACCAGTGATAATTCAAGATACTGATTCAACCAGTGACAATTTCACTGGTTCAGTTTAAGAGAGTGGGGCCCTGCGGTAGTTGTTTAATCCGTTTTTAAAAAATTGTGTATATATATATATATATATGCATATAATTAAACAACAGGTTGAACAACAACCGCAGGGTCCCACTGGGAGCGACTGCCATCCGTGGGGCTGATAGCAAAAGCCGACTAAAAAAAAGAGTCGGAGCAAAAGCGGATTGATTATTTCTCAGCGCAAGAACGAATTAGCCCACGCGCTACGAGCAAAAACGAGTTAAAGATTTAACTCGTTTTCGCCCGTAGCGCGTGGACTAACCCATTTTAGCCCGCACTCATATTTCTTTTCGGTTCGACTCCAACCGAACTCTTGATTCGTCTTTTTGGCTACGCTGATATTTTCGTTTCGTTCGCGCCTGGACGATCGAGCATAAATAAAATTGATGGGTTTATCTCCATAATAGCTCAAGAACAATATCAACAATTTTTCAGAAGAGTCAAAAAACGTTCGAAAAAATCAAATTTTTAATTTTGAAGAAACAAATGTATACTCATAAAGTAAATCAATGCTGAATTGATGCCTGAAAAGTTAGATTGGAGAAATATTATATTTAAAAAAAATTAGTGATAATTATAAAAAAAAAATCATTTCATTTTTAACACGCATAATATTTTGCAAATGAATTATCAATACCATGGGGTCCTAGCAATAATTGGGTTCCCATTGCGTGGAATTGGAAAACTAAAATAGGAATAATTGCACGAAAATTGTTTCGAGGGGATTGGCTGCGATTCGTCACATGATTCGCACTAAATCTCCACAATTTTTAGACAAAGAGTTTTTATATTGAACTCATGAAAGTTATTGATTCTTTTTTTATTTTATAAACAAATTTTATGAGCCCTTATCGACATCAGCTATTTAGGATGTAATAAATAAAGTTTTTCCTACGAAATCGACCAAAAATTACTCGGCAATGACACCTAGTCATCATATATTTAGTCAGTTAATAACAGTTGATGCTTATCAACTTATATAAGCTTATATATATATATATATATATATATAAACTTATATAATCAACTTATATAAGCTTATACCTAATCAACAAATGCACTGTTGGGCTATTTTCCGACGCACTAGCTTGGTTCTTTAAACATAATCAAATATTATTAACTAATTTATAAATCTTTAGGGATATTTCAATGACAATCGACAGTTTTTATTTTTAAAAACAATTTTTTTAACAAATTTATATTATCTCATGTATTTATGAACTAAACAATTCCACTCTTCACCCAGGAATTAACAGCCAATTATTTATCAACCAGTTTTTGCTATTAATCAATAACAATTGATGATTGTTCAAAAAAAATTAATTAGCAAATGAATTTTCGGACTATTTTCAACATTTCAACGTTGTTCTTTTAACGCGTAATCAACTCTTAACAACTAATTTTTGAAATTTTTTAAAACACTTGGGTAACGATCAATTATTGTTAACAAGAAAAATTGGTTTATAACAGTTTTAGTAAAAACAACAATAGTTAATCGTCATCCAAGTTTCTAAAAAAGTTACAAAATTAATTATTAACAGTTGATCAAGTTAAAAAATAAAGTTTAAGTCATGGAAAATAGCCAGATAATAAATTCTTTCATTTAGTTTGTTTAAAGAATCATAAATTTTAATTATTGGTTATATGGAATCGTTGATAAATAATTGGCTATTAATTATTCCTCAAAGAGAAGCGGAATTTTTCGTTTATAAATAGGGCATTATTTCGCAACTGCAGTACCCACTCAAAAAAAAAAAAGTTGTCTGCCCGAAGTCAAACTTGGTCAAAGTCTATTAATAATAAATTATTATAATAATATAATAACAATATTAAGATTAAGATAATTATAAATTATAAAAATTATAAATAATTTTGGGCGAGTTTTAATTCTTCTATTTGGTAATAGGAAATTTTTTTTAGTACAATTTTGATAGGTTTCTGTATGCCCTTTCCATTAATCTGAAACATTTTTTGAAATAAATAAATTCGGGTCCAAAAGTCAGAAAATCGAAACCCAATTGCGAATATTAACCCGATTAAGAATATTTTCAGAAGATAAAAAGTTTTAAAAATAAGTTTCTTCTAAAGCTCATATAATCCTGGATATTTTTTAAACTGACTTCAATTTTTTTGTGAAATCCACGTTACTTTTTAATGTTTCAGAAATCTTCACAAATATTCATGGAAGCGTAGTTTTTCAAAATGAAAAATTGTTAAAAATTTTCCCAAGAATCTTCACAACATTTTTATATTGCTATGAAACCTTCAAAAATCCTTAAGAAACTTGAAAAAATTATCTTAAATGTAGCAAAATCTATATTTTGTTCTACATTATTGAAGACCTTTTAAAAATTTAACTTATTTCGAAAATATTTTCAGAACTTCTAAATATCTTTTTACATAATTTGAATGTTTCAAGCAAATTGAAAGTAATTGCCTTTAAATACTGCAGAAAATTTTCTGAAACATTACAAAATAATGTGGATTTCACAAAAAAAACTGTCGATTGTCATTGAAATATCCCTAAAGATTTATAAATCAGTTAATAACATTTGATTACGTTGAAAGAACCAAGCTAGTGCGTCGGAAAATAGCCCAACAGTGCATTTGTTGATTAGGTATAAGCTTATATAAGTTGATTATATAAGTTTATATATATATATATATATATATATAAGCTTATATAAGTTGATAAGCATCAACTGTTATTAACTGACTAAATATATATCAGCGTAGCCAAAAAGACGAATCAAGAGTTCGGTTAAAGTTGAACCGAATCGAAGTATGAGTGCGGGCTAAAATGGGTTAGTCCACGCGCTACGGGCGAAAACGAGTTAAATCTTTAACTCGTTTTTGCTCGTAGCGCGTGGGCTAATTCGTTCTTGCGCTGAGAAATAATCAATCCGCTTTTGCTCCGACTCTTTTTTTAGTCCGCTTTTGCTATCAGCCCCTCATCTATGAAAATGACAGTGACTCACGACCGTGATATCTATACATTTTATGGTAAATATATTTACAAAGCAGAAGTAATTTTCCTAAGCATCATATAAGCGACTAAAAAATGTTGGTATAAAAGGTCTAATAACTAATTGTATATATAATATTAACTGTTCTCAAATATTTGGTGATAAAAAGTCGGGAAATTTCTTAGCAAAAGTTTCTTCTTCATTTTTTCTTCCTCTCCTTCTCCTAGACTTATCCGCTCTTGGCGTAATCACTGTATCTTATTTCCTCGAAGCAATCGACTCTCACGTGTGCGTCGGCAAATCGCGAGCGAGGGAATTGCCGCTCTTCAGGTTCAGGGTCGGTCAAGGACTTCTGCTAGTCTTCTTACGTGGTCACGGTGAAACGGAAGATCGAACTGCGAAGACCAGTCTGATGATGATGGAAACGAGTAAATACAAGTTGGAGAAGGAGAAGAAACAAAAGAAGAAGAGGAGAGGAAGTGCTGGAACCAATGAACAAAAGAATGCATTTTGCAACACGAGATACGCTGAATAATCTGAGAGCCAGAAATCCGGTCCGCGAAAATAGGTCTACGACATTTTTTAATGGATATTCTGCAGGATGACCTCCTGAATCCGATGGTATGAAGCAGGGGCGGCGCAGTCAGCATGGGTGCCATGAAGAACTCCAGACATGTAAATTTCCAACCTTGGAAATTCCATACATGGAAAACTAGACGGAAAGATAAAAAAATTACATTTCCTTCAAAAATATATCTCTTGTCTGGGTTCTGCACTGTTCGTTTTCGATTTCTGCTTTCGGCAATGGTATCCGTGATACCTTGGTTTGTGTACCCTTCACGCCCTTTACTAAGTACCTGACCTTTGATGAAGAATTTAAACTTCTATATTTACATGGGTCGTCACCATGGACTTGTAAAATTTTGATGTTTATAGTTCTGAATTTTCTGTTATCAAATTGTTGCTGAACAGTGGGTCCACGCCGAGCCCGTCAGTCTGAGCACCGGCTTTCCCCCTATGGTTATAGTTATTTCCACTCATTTCGGTTACTTTGACAATAGACCTATGTCAGGAACAGAAACACAATTACCCTACTGAAAACACCGGCGTCGGATCC
The DNA here is from genome assembly GCA_932195095.1 of Andricus curvator. Classification (NCBI taxonomy): domain Eukaryota; kingdom Metazoa; phylum Arthropoda; class Insecta; order Hymenoptera; family Cynipidae; genus Andricus; species Andricus curvator. The sequence continues at coordinate 23,398 of CAKNYM010043729.1, read as the reverse complement.
GACGTCGTATCCTATTAGGATCCGGCATCGTATCATAATAGGATCTGGCGCCGGAACCGTAGTCGGAACTCGCGCCGGAACCGGCGTCGGAAACGATGCCGAAACCGTTGTCGGAATTTGGGACCGGTTCCGACTCCGGATCCGGTGCCGGATCCTAATAGGATCCTACTAGGAAAATTTTAAAAAGTTTTTAATAAACTTTCGCAAATTATCATAATTGTGCTTTCCAAATAAAAAATGGACATATATATATATATATATATATATATATATATATATATATATATATATATAAAATTTATCTCGAAAACCAGAAAATTATGAAATAAGAAAAACCTTGATACCTCATAAATTGCATAAATGGCAGCGTTCTTAAACTAAAAATGGCAAAAGGCTCATTTTATCCTTAAAATTTTTTAAGTTCCATAAAGAATGTATAAATTTCGCTATGGTAATAGAAAAGAATATGTGCCTCCTTATTTTCCACGTACAAAAACATACCAGTTAATTTGCAAGCCAATCGTGAACGTGTCGTCTCTACAAAAATTCTATAAAAAACCATTGCTTTTTCGTAATTTTGCATCGTTTTCGAAATTTTCTAACAATTGAGATTTTTCATAATCTTTTTTTATATTTTCATAAATATTTCAAAAATGGCCGCCAAAAGTCAATAAACTTTGAGGAATATTTTTTAGCGAGCTATATTTTATAACATTTTTTCTAATTTCTTATTAATCACGATAATTATCATTTGTTAACAATTTTTCAGTCTCATTAGCCTTGTATTTTCTTTTGATGTTAATATTCATATAATTCATTCACAAGTAACAAATCGCAAACAAAATTCGGCAAACGGAACCAGAAACTAAATATTGGCAAAGTACAAATTTTTTTTCATTCCGGCACCTAACCGATTCCTACAAGGTACCAGTGTTGCGAATGAGGGCGCCATGAGCCACTGCGCTTGCGTTAGGGTCGCGAAGTAGTTGGCCGCAGATGGCGCGAAATTCAAAATGGGTATTAAAAACAATTCTTATAATTAAAATCAATAATTAGCAGAAAATGTACAAGAACGTATATAAATTGTATGGTTTAAAAAATTTTTGTGAAATATATGTTAGTTTTTGGAATTCAATGAAAATGAACTGTTAGAAAATATGTGTTATAAATCTTTTTCGTAATTGGAATGAAAAGTTACACAGTTTATACGTCTTATTGTACATATAATAACTATTTATTTTATTCAAAAGAATTGTATTTAATACCCACTTTGAATTCCGCGCCAACTGCGGCCAATCAGCGCGCGACCGTAACGCAAGCACAGTAACTCAAGACGCCCACATTGGTATCACTGTAAGCACTCGACACTGGCGCACAATCAATTTGACCGTCAATTATACCCAGAAATTAGACATTGTCAAAACCTGAAATTCGTTTGTACCCGGCTCCTAACCGAATCCCACACAGCATTTGAAACTGGTCCACAATAGGGTTTCTAGCCCGACAAACGGAACCAGAAATTGAATATAGGCAAAGGCAGAAGTTCTTTTCCATCAGTCTCTTAATCGATTCCTATAAGACAGTCGACACAGTTCCGCAATCTACTTGGCCCCACTGGCTTTATATTTGAAAAATGGAGCCAGAAATTATATAGGCAAATACCGAAGTTCCCTTCTATCCCACTTGTAACCGATTTCTACAGGGCACTTGGCACTGGTGTAAGATCTACTCGGCCCTATCCGGTCCTACCCAATTTCTATCTGAGAATTAAAACAAGAAATTAAATATGAAATAAAGTTTCTACGTTGATTCTATCCGGTCTCTTTATCACACATGATACTCGTGAATCGTGTTCAAAGTCTATCTAATACATGCTCCTACCCGGATTCTATCCAGCAAATTGAACCAAAATGTAATTACACCAGACTCTCTTTTGAGGAACGCGCGATCGCACGCGTTTTATGAATTCCTAGAAATGCTGGTCCACGCAGTTTCTCAGGGGGCAGGGCGAGAGACGGTTGCGACTCTGCCTCTGAAGGGACGAAGTGCACTACTACTCAGTCAAGTATATTGCGCAATAATATGGAAACGGCACAGGCGGCCCTGACTTTTTACGTTTCGATGTACGCGCTTTATGAACAAGGCTATTTGCAGGTAACCACCGACATTGTTCCTCAACAGAGAGTCTGGTGTATTAGCGAATAGAAAATTAGGTTTCTATGCGGTTCCTACCCACTCCTCACAATATATACTGGAAAAAATGTAGCTACTTATTATAAAAAAGTATTTAAAAATGAAATCATCCTTTGTGATGAATAATTGGCGTTTCTCTAGAGTTTAACTGACATTCGAATAATTTTAATAAAAAGAGATTTAAGAAAATAATTTTGTAAATTATAATGTCAATTCTTTCAGACTTAATGCTATGATAAACTACTTTTTATAATATTTTCGTGCAAGATAATTGAGAAAATAACAATTAATTGAAAAATTAAGAATCTGGGCTTATCGAAGTTCTGTCGACAGTCACTGAAAACTAGAACTGTGCTGAACGTTTTTCGTAGGAACTTCTATGCCGTGGGTTTCTTGGTGTGGCTGTTGCGTTGTTTACCTAGTAGGCTGCGAAATTTATTTATAAGTTTTGTAACTGAAATCGTTCCTAAGTGAATGATTTCATTATCAAATATTAAGCATTCGATAATTTGTAAAAAATCATATTTAAGATAACTTTTTCAATTTTTATTGGCATAAAATACTCTTATTTAGTATGCGAGAAGTTTCTTAGTAGCTGTGAACTATTTTTAAATTGTTTAAACAATTATTATTTCTTTAAAAACTTGTATTTTCCCTATAATTCATGAACAGTTGGTATTTTCCGAAATTAATGACACATCCAGTTTCCCATTTTGATTAACATAAGAAAATCTATATGTAAAAATGGCGGACCTAACAATTAAGGTCAAACGTTGCATTTTCTATAGTCCGCCATTTTAGAAATTTCGAAAATTGCAAGTATTTCCAATTAGAATAATTTAGGCATTACGTAGAGATTATCGTCCTATGTGGACGATAGATTTGATTAAAAAATCAAGAAGGTACTTAATTTCAACGTTTTTGCACAATTTCCCTCATGCTTATTTTATGGGAAACTTCATGTGTCAACTGTGAACGTAGATACCCAGACGTCAAACTGAGCACGTGCCCATCTGTGGACGTTTGAAATTATACGGGCAGAGTAGTCCACGTGAAAACTGTGCACGTGCACAGCTGTACAAGTACCATCTGTGTACGTCTGAATGTTTCTGAAATTTGCTGCGAAATTTTATTTTTGAATTTGGAATGGGACTCGTTGTAGAATATTTTAGTGTATGAAACAATCTGTCGGACCGACAAGTTTAATTACTGTGGAAAATCTTTGATTTCTTAGTAGGCGATCAACAAATATTTCTATCAACACTTAGATTGATTCAAATTTGTGTTACTGCGAGGGTGGATTTCTGAGAATATTATTATTACATCCTTCGCTAGAGTTGATTAAAAAACAAGTGGGGTCCTTCACTTACATGATTGCAAAACGTTTTCGAACTTTCTTAATAGGGGATAAACAAATCTTTCTAAAACCCTCAAATTAAATTCAGATCGTTATTAATTCCAGGGGGGTGACTCTCCATACAAATTCGCTGTATCAGTTTTGTGAAGGACGGCAGAAGATGAAACACTGGCGCCACTAGCGCGGCGCCCTACATTTGAATGAAAGCTGATTAGAATCATAGGAGATTTAGTATTTTTCGCAGGTTTCGTAATATTTTGGACATTTGTGGATAATTTAAAAACTTTGAGCTTGAATTAAGTAAGGATTAACTGTTTCTAGAATTTAAAAAATATCTGGGATTAAAAAATAGACCTTACATACACTGGAAATGTCGGTTTACAAGAAATGATAAAAATCATAATTTTTAATATTCAGTATATTGTATAGATCGTGAAACGGCTGAAAAAATGATCAGTAGTAAAGTTATAACCTTTACTGTACATTTAGTAATCTATTTATTTGAAAATTCAATTAAAAGGTGGAGATATAAATTAAATATGGAGTAAAGACAGTAGGAGGGTATATAGGAGAAATAATGCCAGGTTAATTAATTTAAATAAATATAATTATTCAAATTATTTACAAACATACTACGATAAAAGTATAGCAATTATTATGCAGGCAGAACATAATAATTTATTATATACAATTGAGTAAAGCTAACTTTTACAAAATTTCGCGACTTTCTTTTTCATAAAATTATCGTTTTTTTAAATTTACGTTTCTTGTTCTATTCTGACTGCAATAAAATTATTATTTTACAATTATAATTCACTTTAATACTTGAATTTATTAAAGAAGAAAAATATATAAAAATCAAAAAATCAATGTAGTCATGAAACCGTCAGAGCCATTCAATTATTTTATGTTAAAGAACATCGGTGTAAACAAATCCTCCTACTTACCGCCATAACCGTTCCATCCGGAGCTAAAACTTCCTTTTTCCAAATTATTTGATCCTTTAAAAAGTGATCTTCACACACTACATGCCCAGGTTTGACAATAAAATCGTCATTGTCACGCTTAATTGCTTGTTGCCAACGTTCAACATCATTTTTTAGAACGGAGAAAAGCACATTTATCCGTGAATAAATAAAATACGACAAATAGAAGATAAATTTATGATATTTCAGGAGCTTTTATATGCAAAATCATAACAGACAACAGGCAGACCGGTCGCCGTAGAGGTGGCACGTATGTTTCACGACTCGCCGCTCTTCACAAAACTGACACGCGCCTCTAATGCAAAAGCGAAAATCGTGTCACCCCCCTGTTAATGCTAAGGAATATTCCTGTGGATGTTGTAACATCATTCTCTGGGTCATCGAGTTGATTACAAAATTAAAGAGGCCAACCACTTGGTTACTGCTGACATTTTTCGATCTTCCTTTGTGGGGGATGATCAAATATTTCATAAACCCCTAAAAATAAATTCAGATCGATATCACAGCAGAGGTGTTTTAACAAGGATGTTAAAACCTCGACCCTTTATTTATTGAGATGATAAACATATTTGGTGGGTCTAACAAATTTCATAACTGCCAACATTTTTTATTTTTCTTAGGAGGGGATAAACAAAAATTTCTAATCCCCCAAAAAGAAAATTTAGGCCCGTGTCACTGCAGAGATGGTTTGCTGGGCATGTTGGCTCATTATCCCTTAGCTTATTCAGCCGATGGAAAAATCAGTGGCGCCAACAACTTTTGTTAGTGTGGTTATTTTTAAATTATTCTTAGCAGGTGATGATCAGATATTTCTAAAAACCCGCAAAGAAAATTAAGATCAGTCTTACTTCATCCCCGAAGGAAAAAATGGTACAAAACCCAAAAAATGAATTTAGATCGGTGCCACTAAAGGGATTCTTTTTTAAATCTTATAACATAATATCTCAGGTCAATAAGTTAGATGTAATTACCAGTGGAGCCAAGCACTTTGATAACTTCGGATATTTTTTGATCTTCCTCAGGAGCGAACAGGGTGACGGAGAACTGTGCACGGAGCAGCTGTGCACGAGCCCATCTGTGCACTTTGGTGGCCACAAGCACAACTGTGCACGTTGTTGGCCACAGGCACAACTGTGCACCGGGCCATCTGTGCACGTCTAAATTTCGACGTGCACAGTTGGAAGTCTCCCATACGTGGAAGTGAACCGTTCGTAGGGTTCCATCTGTGCACGTCGACAATTAGTCGTGCGCAGTTACGAGTTTCCAATTTGTGCACGTGAACCGTTGGTAAGGTACCATCTGTGAACCTCTGAATGTCGAAGTACACAGATGGTACCCTCCCAACCGTGCACGTCTCAAATAATACAATCAGATTTTCAACTGTCAAGTCCACGTGCACAGATGGGATACTCGCCACTGTGCACGCCTCAATTTTCGAGGGGTACAACTGTGCACGGAGCAACTGTGTACGTCGAGGACCAGTGGTACAACTGTGCACTTCAACATTTGGACGTGAACAGTTGGTACCTAACTTACTTTTATGTGCATAGATGGGACACTCCCAACTGTGCACATCTCAGTTAATACGATCAGTACTGGTGTGCAAAAAGATCGAAAGCTCGGGCCGAGTCGGGCTCGACTTTTTCGGACCGGGCCCGAGAAAGGTCGGGTTCTCGAGTTGTGACGGTATTTGGGTTTGGGTTTTTGACATCAACCGGGTACTCGAAATTTTTGAGCACCCGACGCATTTCAATTACTTGCAAATTCCGAGAACCCGGCCTGTTTTGGGTTCTCAAAATCAACCGTGTACTCGAAATTTACGAGTATTCAAACAGTGTTCAGGTCCTCCAAATTTACGGGAATCCAAAATTCATTCAAATTCCCTGAATTCCTGGTAGTATTTTGAAGTCCTGGTAATCATCTTCATTCAGGGAATTTTATCAGTTCAAGGAATTCACGGAATTCAGAGAACTCACAGAATTCAAGAAATTCAGAGAACTCACGCAATTTAAGGAGTGCATGGAATACAAGGAACTCAACAAATTCCAGGAATTTACGAAATTCAAGCAATTTGCAGAATTCAAGGATGTACGGAATTCACGGAATTCAAGAAATTCACGGAGTTCAAGGATTTCACGGGATTCAGGGAATTAAAGAAATTCACGGAATTGAAGGAATTCACGGAATTCAATTAATTTACTGAATTCCAGGAATTTACTTCTTCTTCTTCTTTATTCATAATGTGTCCCCTAAGGGTTTACATGACCTCCGTTTCTTACAAGACCATCTACAAACTTTATATTATCTTATCGTTACTATTTACATTTATTTACAAAAATTTACATCAACTCTTATATCTATCTCCTTACTTCTATATTAATCTAGCGCCAATTTACTGTCGGAAGAGTGAGCGAGCGAGCGAAAGCGAGAGAGCGAGCGAGTGAGAACGAGCGCATCCGCATCTTAATCTACTTATACTATTACATAATATCTACATGTAACTACTTACAGACCTTTACGCTTCTAATCTATGCGACTTCCGTTTCCTTTGTCCTTCACTTGCACTTCTCTTCTATCTCATTCTCATTTTGTCATTTTTCCATATCCATTCTTTCATTCTTTCTCATTCGCCCCTCTAGCCCCCTCCAACTCCTTCATCCACTCCTCACCCATTCCATCCTCACCTAGAATATTTACCACATTCTCTTGCCAGCTTCCTTTATCTTCCATTCCTCTCCTACATCCGTCCCATACATGCTCCCATGTTTCCTCCTCCCATTCACATATTCTGCACTTTCTGTTCTCTTCCTTTTCCCAATACATCCCCTCCCTTACCTCGTTTCCCAATCTAAATCTTGCTATTCTGGTCCATCGTCTCTCTCCCCATCCCTTTTCTAAATACTTTGGTACTCCTTTCTTTTTTATCAACTTATACCATTTATTATATTTTGATTCCTCAATCATTCCCCATCTTTCCATTAATTGTCTTTCCCTGTCCCTTCTCTCCAATTCTTCATAGCTTACTCCACTTCCCTCTCCTATATCTCTAGCACTAAAAAACTCCCTCCTTTCTTCTTCCCATCTTGTTAGTTCTACTGCCCTCCCGCTCCTTTCTTCTACCTCCTTCAAGCACTTTTTCGCTAACTCCCCTCCCTTCCCCTCCCTTAACTTCATCTCAAATTGCCATGCTCTCTTACCCGCTCTAGTACTTAATTTATCTCTCTGTGCTTCTTCTCTCACCATATATCCAGGCGTCCTCCAGTCTACTCCTAGCGTCCACCTGACATACCTTTCATGTAAACTTTCAATCTCTTTCCTTTCCTTCCATCCCCATATCTCCGCTCCGTAACCTATTACCGGCCATACCAGCGTATCAAATAACCACATTCTCCTTCTCCAGTCTTTCTTGAACCTTCTTTTTCCTATTGCCCATATCTGTTTCATTATCCCTGCCGCTTTTTTTTATCCTTTCTCTTATATGAACTCTATGATCTCCATTCATTTGCAAGGTATATCCCAAATATTTAAACTCCTTTACTTCTTCTAACTTTACTCCCTTCCATCTCCCAGTCCATTCTTTCTTTCTTCCCCCTCCTTTCCTAAACCTCATTATCTTTGTCTTTTCTACATTTAAATTCAATTTTTTCCCATCTAAATATTTCTCCAATCCTGTAATTAAGCCTGCCATCCCTTCTTCATCCTCTGCCATCAACACTATATCGTCCGCGTATGCCAGTGTATATATCTTTTCTTCTCCCATCCTAACTCCTCCCCATCCCTTTCTCTTCATTTCTTCTTCTAGGTCTGAGATTAATATATTGAATAAAAGTGGACTCAGGGGACATCCTTGCCTTACTCCTCTAACTAACCAGAAACTTTCTCCTACTTGCTCTCCTACCTTTACCCTGCTTTTTGTCTCTCTGAAGATTTCCGATACTCTCTTTATTAAGCCCTGTCGTATCCCCCTTTTCACCATAAGTTTTTCTAGCTCGACTCTGTCCAATGAGTCGAATGCCGCCTTTAAGTCCACGAATATTGCTATCATTGTCCCTTTCTCCCTTTTAATCCTTTTATTTATTAGATAATTCAGAACATATATGTTGTCCATAACCCCCATTCCTTTTCTAAACCCTGTCTGATTCGGTGGCTGTATCTTTTTTTCCTCAACTTCTTTCTTCAATCTCTCCGACAAAACAGTTACATATACTTTATACAATGTTGGCATTAGCGTTACACCCCTATAATCTTTAACCTCCTCCCCTTTGCCTTTCTTCACTATGGGTACCACTACTCCTTCTTTCCATAACTCTGGCCACCCTTCTCCTCTCCATACTCTATTACACATTATCCATGCCCATTCCTTTAGTTCTGTCCCCCCATATTTCCAGACTTCATTTGGAATCTCATCTATGCCAGGTGCCTTTCCATCTTTCATTATTCCTAACACCTTGCCTACTTCTTCCCTTGTTATATCCTCTTCCTCATCTCTTTCTCTACCATGTTTCGCTCCTTTCCTAACTTTTCTCTCTACCCCTCCTAGCAAATCCATAAAATATTTTTTCCATTCTACCATTTCCATATCCTGATTTACTCTTTTTCTTCTTTTTCTCTCTTTATTTACTACCTTCCAAACCTCTTCTTCCGTCCTAGCCTTCTCCGCCTCTGCCTCAAACCTTTTATTCTCCTCCTCTTTCTTTTGATGACACAACTCCGTATACTCCTTCTTTTTTCTCCTATATTCTTCTCCACTACTTTTTTCTTTTCTCCATTTTCTTAGTTCCTTTCTGACCTCCTTCTTTTTTTCTTTACATTCCTCATCCCATCCACTTATATTTCCCCCTTTATTTATTTCTTTTTTGCTTGTGCACTCTAATCCTCTTTTTATTTCTCCTATCATTATTTCCATCTCCTCGTCCACATTTCCCTCTCCCATTTTGATATTTCTGACCTTTTCTTTAAACTGTTCTTTTCCTTCCCTTGACCAATCCCCTTTTCCTGCTCTTTTTACCTTTGCTTCCTTTTTATCCATATTATTACTTTTTTCCCCCTCTAAAGTCACTATTATGGGAAAGTGATCCGAATCTATATAATCCCCTACCTCTAGTTTCTTGACCATCTCTCTTACCTCATCATCTACTATCACATAATCAATTACCGTTCCCCTTTCACCTCCTGAGCGTGTATATTCCCCTTCCTCATCTCCCTCTATATTTCCGTTTAAGATAAACCATCCCAACTCCTCCAAGCTCTTTAACAATTTCTTTCCCTCCCCATTTAGTATCTTGTCTTTGGATTTTCTTCCTCTCTCTCCTCCCCATTCCCTTCCTCCACTATCTCCTGTTCTGGCATTGAAATCTCCCCCTATTATAAGCCTAATCTCTTCTTTATTTTCTTCAATCATTTCTTTCATCTCCTCTAATTTCTCCTGCATGTCACCGTTCACATAAACCCCCACTATCTTCCACTTCTCTCCTCCCATCTTTACCTCTTCTATTATTAATCCTTCTTTTCGTTCTTTCATCTCTTTCTTATCCTTCCCTGTTATACATTCGTTCCTTACTCCCATCACCATTCCTCCCATTGCTCTGCCTTTTTTATTCTTCCTCTTTGCATTTTGACATTGCCATTTGTAACCTGTTGGTAACCGTCCCCTTACTCTTTCCCATCCCTTTTCATCTAGCCACGTCTCCATCAGTACTACTACATCCCATTGTGCCAGATTTCTCATAAACTCCCTATCCTTTCTCTCCAATCCTGCTATATTCCAGTAACATATCCTCCATTCTTCCCTACCTTCATGTCTCGTCTCTCTTTGCTTCTTACTATTTCTTATTTTCCTTTCTCCCGTTCCTTTCTCTCCTAGTTTCCCGGTACCTCATTTCTTACTATCTGTTCACTTTCTTCGTCCCAATCCCACCATACTCCTTCTAGCTGTATTCTGCCATACTTAACCCACGTTCTTTTTCCCTTACTTCTTTCCTCTTCCGCTATTTGCCTTAACTTATACTGCATATTCCTTTCTGCCCATGTCAAATCGTCCTCTATTCTCTCCGAGCTTCCATATAACAACCTCTTCTTTGTCATCACTTCCCTTTTATGTTCCCATTTCTTCAGCTTCACTAGTACCATTTTCTCTCCTCTTCGCGTTTCCTTTCCTACACTTCGCATTTCCTCTATCTCTACTTTAGCATCTATCCTTTTTAGCACATTTTCCACTCCTTCTTTCAATTCCTTTCCTTCTAATCTTAGACCCTTTATCACTATGTTTCTTTTCCTTTCATCTCTTTCTTTCCTTTCTAATCTTCTTTCTATTTCCCTTATCCTTTCCCTTTCATTATTCCCACTCTCCCCTACATTAAACTCTAGTTTTGATTTTTCGATCTTCACTATCCTACCCTCTATTTGTGCTACCTTTTTATTATGCTCATCCTGTTTTTCTAATCTTTGTTCTAAAATCTGCATCCTTTTTTCTAAATTTTCTCGAACTTCTTCCCATTTCCGCATCTCTTTTCTAAGTTCGGCCATTTCTTTCCTAATTTCTTGTTTTATTTCCTCTCCTCTTTCTTCCTGTCGTTTTTCGTTCATCTGTATTACCTCTATCATCATTTGACGCAATTCTTCTAACTTTAACTTTTCAAATTCTATCGGCCCTCTAGGTTCAACTTTGTCTTCTTCTTTGCCCTTGTCTTTCTCCCCCGCTCTATTCTGTTCTTTTCCCGGTGGTGTTCTGATCATTTTCGGGGCTTTCAGGGTGGACCCTACTTCTAACTTGTCTTCGCTACTTCCTCTTTCTGCCCTATCCCTCTTCCTATTTATAAACGGTTCGATTGAGCCAAAACTATCTGCCCTCAGTCTCTCCTTCTCTACCGTTTTCTTATACTGACCCCTTCTTTTTGTCTCACTTTTCGGCGTGTAGAATACGTCCTCGACAGAATCCATTAAAGCGTAACTTGCGTACCGCGTAGTTACTGTCACCACAGCGCTACCTCAACCTGCTACCGTACCTTCTTCCGTGCCTCTCTCTCCCTATCCCTCCCTGTCGCCGCTACTCGGCTGCACCTGTCTCCCCACCTTGCTCCTCACGCTAAACCTCTCAGCCTACCCAAAATAGTCTCAATCTCTCTAAATATCACACAAATCTTCACTTTAATTATTTTAAACATGCAAACCCTCACTCACAAAACCCTCCAACACAGTCGTCCCATCAACTCACCTCCAATTCCACTGTAAACTCACTACAATTAGCACCACTCAATTACCGCTACCTTACACTTTCATGCCGGAAACGGAAGTCCAGGAATTTACTAAATTCACGGATTCATTCCAACGGCCATGCCACGCTGAAAAAAACCAGTTCTCGTCAGATCACTGAAGTTAAGCAGCGTTGGGCGCGGTTAGTACTTGGATGGGTGACCGTTCGAGAATACTGTGTGCTGTTGGCATATTATGGGTGTGGTGAGGCCAAATTTGTAGTTATTTATAACTACAAGAAAACAATCCACCTAGAAACACTACCCGAATCGGTTAGTGTCTCGCCTACCCTGAAAGGGAAATGGCTTAATGGTATACATACATACATACACGGAAATCACTGAATTCACAGAATTAAAGGCAGTCATGGAATTCAAGGAATGCACGAAATCCAAGGAATTAAATAAATTTACAGAATTCAAAGAATACACAGAATTCACGGATTTCAATGAAATCCTTGAACTCCGTAAATTTATTACATTCCATAAATTTCTGAAATTTCGTGAATTTCTTGAACGACATGTAATCCTTGAATCCCGTAAAATCCGTGAATGCCTTAAATCCCGTGTATTCGTTTATTTCCGAAAATTTGTTGAATTTCGTAAATTCCTTCACTTTCGTAAGATTCTTGAATTCCGCGAATTTCTTGAATTCCGTGACTTCCATGAAATTCTTGAATCCCGTGAAATCCGTGACTTCTTTGAATTCCGTGAATTCCTTGAAGAACGAAAATTTCTTGAATTTCGTAAATTCCAAGAATTCCGGAAATTTCTTGAATTCCGCAAATTCCTTGAATTCTGTAAATTCCTTGAATTCCGTAAATTCCTTCAATTCCGTACGAAGGGCTACTCACTACAAAATGTGAAAATCTTAAAACTGAAAGCGGATTTCCGAGATTTCTGACCCTGCTCCCGATCAGAACCTACGTGGGATCCTCCTCCAGAAATACAGACTCGGTCAAGCTCGGCAGCTTTCGGATTCAGTCGGCTGTTTGTTCCACGCTCCACACTTAGCCAAATATTTCCAAGATTTCTACACGAATGCTAGTTTTCTGAAAGATTTTCAAGGGTTCCTCCAAGAGTTCTCTTAAGATTTCTTGTGCAGCAATCTGTGATTTTTCAGTAAGGGGCCGTGCATAAATTACGTGAGACGTTTTTCTTTTGTTTATATCGTTGTGTCCTTTTCAACTTCACAGCAATTTTATTCTCTTCTTTATTTAAACAAAAGAAGAGCGTCTCACGTAATTTATGGACGATCCCTAAGTAGCCTCTCGATTCCGTAATTTCCTTGCATTCCGTAAATTTCTTGAATCCGTGAGTTCCTTGAATTCGGTAAATTTCTTGAGTTGCGTAATTTCCTGGAATTCCTTGAGAACATTGAATTCCATGAAATCTTTGAATCCCGTGATGGCCCGGTGCACAGTTGTGCCTGTGGCCATAGACGTGCACCCAGTTGTAACCTTCCCGGCGAACAGACAAAAATTTCCTGATACCCCTTGAGGTATATTCACATCCACGTGCCTGCTAGTGTATTGTTCGGTGGATATTACAACATTAATCCTTAGCGCACTGAAATACTAAAAAAAATCAGTGGGTCCAATATTGTTCATGATTTATTCCTAAATAAGAGTGAAAAAAAATCGGCACCCGTGAAAGCAAATTCACTTGAGTCTCCTCGTGAGGATGGTTTCTCGGGCATGTTTGAAAAGCATCTTTTAAAAAAATGCATTACTGAATGAATCAATATGTTCTTATTATTCTTTGTAATAATTTTATTTTCCAGAGAACAACAGGGGAAATTTAAATACAATCCTTAAAAATTACTTCTAAGCAATTTCATTTTGGCCGTTTTTTATTGTTGTAACAAAAGCAGCCCTCTCCTGTTTGACCTTCAAGCAATATTCGTTGCGCAATCATTTATCGTAATTTTGCTAGCTATCCTGGTTAGCTAGCATCTCTCGGTTATATCTTGAAGCCAACGGTTCGTGCAAGTGTTGATTCATTCCTTTTCTTAAATAGCCTATATTCCCCTTTTTGTCGTCGTGGAGATCTGTATTTTTCACTCGAAGTTCAAGCACGACGTTCAATGGTTTAGCCTATATATTTTATAACTCAAAAACTGAAACTTTAACTAATTTTTGCAGAAGTAACTTTTAGTTATTACATTCTTATAATAATGAGAAGGTATTAATTTTATGTGAAAACTGACTATCGAGAATTTCTTTAAACGTCCACGTTTCGAGACCCCCGGAATCCAAAGAATCAGGTTTTACGATGGTGTGTGTCTGTCTGTCGTCGTTGTTATCATTGATGTCGTTGTCGTCGCCTGTATAAAGGATAACTTTTGAAAGACTACTCGGATTAGGTTGTGCTTTCGCACACGTTTTTAGGGGCCAAAAATAAAGGTCGAGTTCGCTAACCACGCACGACATGAAAAAAGCCAGGATGAGAAAAATGTTGCTTTTTGAAATCTCTGCAAGATTATCATAACAACTTTTTGATTTTTCTTCAAAAATCGAAAATTTAAATTTTTAATGCATAGAAAGTAATGAAAGATTCCATTTTCCGGTCAAACTATGCAAGATACGAAAAAAATGAATAGACAAAAATTGTGTGCTTAAATAATATCTACAAATTTGTTATAATAATTTTTTGATAGGATGCGTAGTTTTTGTTTTAATCGTGAAAAATAAAATTGCACATATAAAAATTAAATTTTTGGAAAAACGACGCAACGCACGAAAAAAAATTAATAGACAAAAGTTGTACAACCAGCAAAGATCTATAAGTTTGTTATTAATCTTTTTTTGATGGAACTGTTATGAACTTTTGTTATAAAAACACATACATCAAAAATTAAAAATTTACTTTTTGGAAAAACGACAGAAGCTACAATAACATTTGATTTAATAAAAATATTCACCCAAATTATATCTACAAATATTCTTTGAACCGCCTTATGCTAGGATGCATATTTACGGTTCAAATCGTAAAAAATAACATTGAACATAAACAAATTAAATTCATGGAAAAACGACTCAAATTGCAATAAAATGTTTAATAACAAAATTATTTTTTTTATAGAAAGCACACTTTTTTTAATTAACAACACAAGACCAGGAAAATACGTATGTTTCAATACCAATGCATATTATGAATTGTAATAATATGAGCTTACTGAAATGATACATTTTTCAGGGAAGGTCAGAATAATTTAAATAATTAAAGTAATTTATTTTATAATATCTAAATAAGCAATCCCAGGTACAGGTACAGAAATAAATATAATATATATTTGATATAATAGAGTTGAAAATAATGTAGAAAAGTTAGCATTTTTAAGAAAATCAATTGCGAAATCGAGTGATCTGTGCACAAATTTGGGGGAAGTATAAAGATATCAGTATAGTATCAGTATAATATCAGTCCGCATACTTGATCCGAGACACCCTGTATATATATATATATATATATATATATATGAGCGGTCAACAAATTAAATATTTTTAAATCCTCCGAGAAACAATATATTGAAACAAACAAACTTGCTTATTTTGTCAATTTTGAGAGGCAGCTGTCCTAGGGGTGCTTTCATGCTAAATGATAATTCACTCGAACGTATTCATCGAAAAACTCTCGCCTCGTCCATTTGCGGCTATATATGCTGTATCCAGATTCCGTAAAGTCGTTGAACAGGAGACTTAGGGTGCATGCTTTCGTTCATGTCCATAACCTTTCGTGACCCGATATCGAGGGACCTTAGCTCGTCCTTCGTCCATGGAACCACCTCAAATGAATAGCGATACTTTGTTGCTCGCCGACAGTTTGTAGGACCAAATAAGTCGGATAAGACGTTTGTATTTGCATCGGAGAGCATTGTTAATAGATGTTACGTCCTGAATGCGACACTTTGGCACGCTCAGTTATGTATAGGTCTCTCCCGAGCCAAGGTGTCGTATAGCTCTTCTGTCAATGAGCTCAGGATCTTTGGGGATGCCATGAAGTTTTCCTAGTTTTAAATTAACTTTAGCACATTTTTCTAACCCAAACTCTATTCCAATCTACCGAGTGTACTCTTTGACAATCTGTATAGCTAGATCTAGTATCGCTGCATTTTTAGCATAGATCTTAAGATCATCCATTTAAAATATATGAGTGGCCACAAGCTTTTGATATTCGGGTTTGTCGCGAAAGAACCCTTGAGAATTGCGAAGTACGAGAGATAGTGGCAATAATGTGATTTTCCAGATAAGATAGTAAATCTATTTTTTCAAAGCGGCATCAATATCTCTATGCACCTCACGATGTGTGGATGAACCTTTAAGCTTCCCAGCAGACAGATGGTAAGTCTATGGGAAGCTGAATCAAAAGCTTTCCGGTAGTCAATCCAGGCCATCTATAGATAGTGCTGGTAGGAGGCTGCATCTTTGCAGATACATATATTGATGAGCAGGTCCACCTGAAATCCTGCTACACCTTTCTTTGAGCCACGTTGTTCGTATACCTCTCGACACACAGGTCCGATTTTTCGAACAATCCTATCATTTAGGATATCTGTGAAGATCTTATACAGCGAGTTCGGACAAGTTATTGGCCCGTAATTCCTAGGGCCATACAAGTTGCCCATATTCAGGAGGGGCAATATGCGTCCTTCTACCAACCACTCCTGAATAGGTTCTTCTGGCGTTAAATATGAGGTGAAAATGCAGGCCAGATGCTGACGGGTTGAAGGAAACTTCTTCATCAGAAGTTATTGATACCACCTGGTCCCGAAGCGGAATAGTTCTTTATGCCTCTCAACACCTTTTCCACCTCTTCGGTAGTGATAGGTGGGCATTCCTTCTCAGGTGTTATGTGGACACTGCAAAGCTCCTTGAAGCTATTCACGTTCTTCGTGTCTTCATCCAGTGGAGGCTGTACTTTGTAGCCTTCCCTCCAAAATGCCTCGAACTTCTCTGGTTTGAACGGGTCAGAGAAAAACTTTTCACTTTCTCTGACCTACCTCCCCCTCTGCTCTAGACTTATCTTAGTATCAGATAGTATCCGTATTCTGTCGTCTATATGGTGCCTGATGGTTAGTAGCTTCGATTTCTTGAGTGTTTGATGACGGAATCTCAGTTCGCGTGCAAATTGTCGGATCCTGGCAGTGAAATTCCTGCTAGATGTTATATAGAGGTACTGTCTTGCACAGCCTATCTTTGTGCTGAGTTGATGCATTCGCCTTTTTATCTTGTGATCAGCCGTGGGTTTTGTTTTACGGTTTGCATCCGCAAAGTTCTCGCTGTATCATACATACTACCAGATGTCGGGCCCTTCGTAAAAATCTCCACGAAGCGCGTTATCCAGTTCAGCCAGATCTTTGGGCTAGAGAGGAACCTGGATGTTGACGTTTCTCCTGGTCTTAAACCATCGTTCTTCATTTGTTAGAGCATGCCGGCGGCGGTTGATGAGAAGAGTGTGAGAGCTCTGGATGTTTCTCGCATTATATAACACTCACGCAGGTCGTCCGTTTGTCGGGAGTCCTGCGCGTTGGATTATTTTGAGCCGCACTTAAAACTACGAGTTGTGTTATCATTGTTGTTCCCACGAGCAGCTAGGGAAAAGGGTTCTCCATCCTTGTAGAGCACTAAATGCATGGATAAGGCTGCATACTCTGAGAGGTCGCCTTGTATCCCAGAATCACCGTTTAAGATACATCACCCAGGTGCCATTCAGCTTTTGGCACGGTTATTAGGCCTATGCTTGGGAACTAATTCCTTTGGGACCATCCCTGGACAAGTTTTCGCGCATGCTCATTGATTATGGTAATCATGTTTAGAAGAATTTTTTGGTACAGGAACCCTCCCCCCGCAACCTGAGAACGCGTCCGATGGCTATGCCATAGGCCCTTCGGTTCGATTCCAGAGCAATTAAAACCGAAACCGAATATATATATATATATATATATATATATATATATATATATAATTTAAAAAAAGTTGAACAACCACCGCAGGGCCCCACTAAGAGCAACTGCCATCCCAAAAATGTCAATAGCCCCCAGTAGCACCGCGGTAAATCACACTTATGGCCACGTCTCACAACTGTGAGATGGGTGGTCATAGGTAACGACGAAATCACAACAACAGGCCGGCGAAACCCTCGTGTGTTTTGAGGACACGAAGCGACCCAAGGATGACAGCTTTCTGCATCCATCTCGCAGGTGCCTTAGCATATTTTTGGCACGCGGGTAAGGCTTTAAGGTTACCAACCAGTGATAGTTTCGCACCTCCGAGAGCACCTATTACAAGGACAATTACTTGTACCGAATATTTTGGGTACAGTCGTTGTAGCTCTCTTTTACGGTCTTGATACCTCTCCTCTTTTTCTTTCTCCTTTGCAGTGGTGTTGTATTCGGACGGAGCCGAGAATTCGATCACGAATATAGTTCGTTTCTCGAAGTCTTGGAGAACAATGTCAGGCCTCGAGTGCGCAACGGAGACTGCTGCCCGAAAATTATTACGTCGTTCCCGCGCGGTTCGGACACCCTGATAGTATGTGTTCTAGGTACTCAGCGTGTGCATGACACGCTCTGCACCTATCACTGGGAACTTCTTGACATAAATTGCGCTCACGGTATGCTAAGGTGGAAACGAGACCGTCCTGGCATGCGAAAATAAAACCCTCTGTACCTGAATTAAGCCCTGATGATTTGAGGAAAGCAAAAGTTTGCTCCTTCGGCAAGGACTGTTTTTCTACATTTCTGTGAAAGTTTCCGTGCATTTTCTTGTCGAGTAGCTGTTAGTGGAATTTTTCAACCTCTGCTTTCTTTATTTGGGCTTTTAGAAGTGAAGCATCTAGATGGAGTAATGCACTCCCCTCACTTATGATGTTAAAATTCAGGCCAAGGGTCTCGGCCGCTTGTTCCGCGGCTTTGTAAAGGAACGCTCCTTCGCCAATCATATCGTGGTTCCTGACCATCTTTACGAGAGGATCTCTGCCATTCTCAACGATGTAAGCTGTACTTAGAACAATCCGGTTATGAAGACACTGGAGATTCAGAAGTCCGCGTCCGCCTTGACGGCGTGAAATATATAATCGCGGAACTGACGAATTGATATGCAAGCTTTTATGCATATGTATGATCTTACGTGTAGTGACATCAGGGGCCTTAAGCTTGTTCTTCGTCCATTGAACTACCCTAAACGAGTAGAGTAGAACCGGGACGGCAAGCATGTTAGTCGGAGATACCTTGTTCAACGCCGACAGATTGGAAAACAAAATCTGTCGAAGAAGATGCTTGTATCTGCTTCGGAGAGACTCCTTCTAGACCAGGAGCCCATGACATAAATGATGTACTTATAGGAAAGAGGAATATTTTGCACCTGACAGATTCGACTTACGATGACGAACGTAAAAATGGGTGCTTGCCATGTGTGAGTGGAAGAGGTGAGCGGTGGCGACCTTTCAAAGGTGCCAATTTTTACGGTTCATTGCCCCGACTCGAAAGAGGTTAAAAAAGGTATGTACGTGTAGAAAATGACATATAAATAGCACCTGCGAATTTCCAATCACTTGCCTGGACGTAAAGGTGCTGGCACGCACCTTCAAAGTTGCCCGAGATTCAGGTAAAATTTCTTGATATTGATTTTACAGGAAAAAGTTTCAAACAAAAGTTGGTCTACTTCGAAAAATGCATATTTTCATCATAATATAATTTTTTAATAAAATTGATACATTTAGAGAAAACATCGATTAGAGGAATGACAGAACAATCAAAAGCTGTTTTTCTAAACAGGAAGTCATTTTTTCGAAAATTGTCAAGAAAGAAAAAATACTCCCCAGCAGGTGTACTCCAACATTACTTATGAATATTTAATTCAAATGTTTATATTTACCAAGTTATGCTCATTTTTAATTCTTTTTCCCATTTTTACTTTCACCTGTTCTATCTTTAGCAATTTAAAAGAAGGTGTTCTCAAAATTAGTACATCAATAGTGTAAGTATTGTGTAACAAATTGGCGTCAGGTACTTTCAGGTAAAGTAATAACTTATTCTCCTATAAACAATGACAGAGTCACGTTCTCAGCTTCTAATCGCCGTCGAAGGTTGTAATACAGCTGAATATTATTCTAAAAAATTAAATAACAAAATCGCTTAAATTTCACATTTACATTATTTATTGTTGTTAAAGTTTATACTTTTTCCGTTGGAATGTACTCGATCTTCATTACCGTGACGAAAGTCAATTTCCCGGGCGCAGCATGGGGTCGTCTCAGATTTTTCGACGGTCAGTGGCGTAGGCGAGGGCCTAGGCTTAGACCAGGCCTGCCCAAGTAGGGGACAACTGCTTATTTTCCAGATGGGAATTTAACACCACCACCGGCTACTACTCATTCAACTTCACGAGAGCGACCACCCCCCAAGCCTCTGGACCTGTGAAAAGGGAAGTGGTGGTGGAACTCGAACATGTGGCGAATGAGCAGGTTTCCCCTACTTGGGCAGGCCTGGCTTAGACGGTTACACTACTCGTAGCAGAAGTTTCAATACAAGCTTTTATGCATATGCATGATCTTACGTGTAATGGCATCAAGGGCCTTAAGCTCGTTCTTCGTCCTTTGAACTACCCCAAAGGAGTAGAGTAGAACCGGGAAGGCAAGCATGTTAGTCGCAGATACCTTGTTCAACGCCGACAGATTGGAAGAACAAATCTGTCGAAGAAGATGCTTGTATCTGCTTTGGAGAGATTCCTTCACTGATGTTACGTCCTGAATCCGGTTTTGAGGCACGCCCAGGTATGTATAGGTATCTCCAGTATTAAGGTGTCTGATAACACTCATATCCACAAGCTCAGGGTCCTTGGGAACGCCAGTAATTTTTCCTTTCTTCAGATGAATTTTGGCACACTTGTCCAAGCCAAAGTCCATCCCAATCTCTCCTGTGTAGTTCTTGACAATATTTATAGGAGTTTCAAGTTTGCTTTTACCAGAGGCATAGATCTTCAGGTCATCCATATAAAATACATGAGTGACCTTAGGCTCGCGCTGATTAGTGTCGCCAGAGAGGTATCCAGGAGAATTTCGTAGTGCGAGAGATAGAGGCAGAAGTATGATGCAAAAAAGCAAAGGGCTCATGGTATCACCTTGAAAGACGCCCCTCTGGAAGGTGACGTTGTTCGTTGTCACACGATAATTTCTAGATGAGATAGTAAATCTAGTTTTCCGAAGAGGCATCAATCTCTCTATGCATCTCACTATGTGTGGATGTACCTTTAAGCTTTCCAACAGACATATGATAAGTCTATGAGAGGTTGAATCGAAAGCTTTCCGGTAGTCAATCCAGGCCAATAGCAGGACGCGCTGATGGGCTGCAGCGTCTTTACAGACATACCTGTCTATTAGCAGGTTCTCTCGACAGCCGGCTACACCTTTTTTTGAGCCACGTTGTTCGTGCATCTCTCGCCATACAGGCTCAATTCGTCCAACAATCCTGTTGTTGAGGACAGCTGTAAAGATCTTATACAGCGTGTTCGAACAAGTTATTGGCTTGTAATTCTCTGGGTTGGACAAGTTGCCTTTTTTTGGCAGGAGTATAGTGCGTCCTAACACCAGCCACTGCGAAATGGGCTTCTCCGACTTTAAATATGAGGTGAATATGCGGGCCAAATGTTGGTGTGTAAAAGTAAACTTCTTCCACCAAAAGTTCTTGATACAATCTGGTCCAGCAGGTAGATCGCTGAAGAGGCGCGATGGGTCAGCGAGAAATTGTTGATTCTCCCTGATCCATCTTTCCCTCTTCTGTATTCTCCTCGTTGCGTCAGATAACAGCCGTATTTTGTGAACAATATGCTGCTTGATTTTCAGCAGCTTTGACTTGTTTAGTGTGTGATTCAAGATTCTTAATTCTGGGGCGAACTTTCGAACCCTCTCCGTAAACGGTCTACCAGATGTTATGTAGTCAATCACACATTGAACACGGGACGCATTCTGTCTTCCCCATCCAATCTTCTTGTTCAGTTGTTGCAAGCGTCTTTTGGTCTTTTGATCCATCGTTGGTTTTAGCCTTCTATTTGAATCAGCCAAAGCTCTCGCAGCACCATAAACTGAGCAATTGATGGTCCAGAGGTCGGACTCTTGCGAGATATCTCCACGAAGCAAGGCATCCATTTCAGCCAGATCTTGGGGCTTAGGAGGAACTTGTATGTTAATGTTCCTTCTTGTAATGAAATTGCGATCATCTCTCAGAAGGTGCCTGCTTTCTGCGGTTGGTCTCAATGTCGCTTCCTCATCTTCGTCTGCAGCTTGATAAAGCAGCGGTTTGGGAAGCGCTCCGCGTACATATCCATTTTTCCGGAGGTTGACGGCTTGATTTCGCAAAGGCTGATGCGAAACGTGCTGAAGCTCTGGGTGTTTCTGGCACCACAGAGTGTGCATACGCGCCATAAAGCCCCCGCGAACAGGGATAATGCTGGCATCGTAGCAGTCTAGCACGCCATTCCTGAGTCGATCCGTCCACTCAATGTGGGCGTTTCGCCGGTTCGTCGTCGTGTTTCCATCTAAATTATTTTTAGCACCCCGAACTCTAGGCTGATCGGCATTGTTTGCCGACCCATTTTCGGGTGCTCTGCGCGTTCGATTTTCTTGAACCGCATCTACAACATTTTGGTGTTTTGGTGGTTTCATTGTTGTTTCCACGAGCAGCTAGGGAAAGGGTAAGTCCATCCTTGTACAGACCCTCGTGCAAGGATAAGGCTGATACTCTGAGAGGTCGCCCGGTATCCCAGAGTCATCGTTTGAGACACCTAACCCAGGTGCCATTCAGCTTTCGGCACGGTTGTTACGCCTTCGCTTAGGAGTTATTCCTTAGGGACCATCCCTGGACAATTCTCCGCGACTGCTTATTAATTATTGTAACCATATTCAGCAGAAACCCTTGGTACAGGGACCCTCTATCCGCAACCCGAGGACGCGTTCGGTGGCTTTGTCATAGGCCCTTCGGTTCTATTCCAAAGGAATCGAAACCAGGAATCGAAATATATATATATATATACTGCTCGTCAAATGTTTTTGACCCCCTCTTTTTGGATGACTGATTAAGTTCTCTCGATATCAATTATGTCAGAGCTAGAGAAATTTCTCTCCGAAGGGTTGTATGCTCACAAAATTATGTATAAAATGAGCCCAGGATGAAGACGGTTTTTCTATTTTTCAAGCAGATATTGCAAAAATAGTGTAACTTTCAATGTTTAAATAGTGTAACTTTCAATGTTTTTTCAAATTTTCGATGTTTTCCGTAGTAATTAATTATTTTTAATATTCTTGTGCTCATTTTTAAGCTATTTTTTCACAGTATCAGTTTGTCTCAGCATGTAGCTGTGATGGCTTAGTAGACACTGCTAAATTACGTGCAAAGGCACGTTCGTATCGTTCGCGTACTTTTCTGCCGGCCCGATGCTTTCTCTTATGTGCTGTTTTGCAAGGAGGGGAGACGTTAGGCATGGGACGCGCCTCTCTGTCTCTATCTTTCTACTACTCCCTTTGTTGGGAGCACACTCTAGTGCATAATGTGTATACATGAAAACACATCCCATATAACAATTGTGCGACGCAGATCACCCGCAGATTGTGATTGT